>PVIW01004013.1:84735-146389 GCA_004026585.1 Noctilio leporinus | reverse complement strand
ATTGTAAATAGTGCCGCTATGAACATAGGTGTGCATAGGTTCTTATGAATTGGTGTTTCAGGATTCTTTGGGTATAGTCCAAGTAGTGGAATTGCTGGATCAAAAGGCAGTTCCATTTTTAGTTTTTTAAGGAAACCCCATACTGTTTTCCACAGTGGCTGCACCAGCCTACATTCCCACCAACAGTGTATGAGGGTTCATCCCTTCATCTTTTTCACCCATTCCCCCAAACACCCCACCCCCCAGATCCAGCAAGCATCAATTTGTTCTGTGTATCTATGAATCATCTAGAGCTTAAAGAGATGTCTCTGAGGCTTATGCTATCAAAAAAAAAAAAAAAAAAAAAAAAAAAGTCAAGATTGAATTGCTTATAAATATCATGATTATTAACTAATTATTCTTCATTTTCTATCATGATTAATCCATCAAAAGGAGGCAGTATACTTTTAAACAATTATTTTCAAAACATATTTCAAAAACACTTATTGTATGCTTTGTGTCTGTCAAGTAGTTAGGTGGAAATGAACACGTGGTTCTTTTCCTCAAAAGTCTTATGCTCTGAATTGGGGTGGGTAAAATAATAGCACAGGAAGAGGCGCAGACATGAGACTTTCTCTCCTTCCTTCCAGTTGATCAAGGATGGAAACAGAATTTCCTGCAGCAGGTGGGAGGAGCCACTCTGCCCAGATTCTCCTGGCTTCTCTCTCCTCCTGCTAGGACTCAGCGACTGAGTGGGGATGCTGGGAGGGAACGTAGACACGCCCAGCTTACCTTTAGAGAGTATTACTGTTTCAATCTGGGAGAAATCTTTGCAATCCAGCCCAGATGTGCATCAGAATCACCTTGAGGACCTGGCTAGAATACATGCAAATGCTCCAATGCAGTGAATTTTAATTGGACTTTTCTGTTTAAAAAATGTTCATCACTGTGGGGCTTTCATACAGTGGATTCAGTGCAAAAAAGAAATTAGCTATCAAGCTGTGAAAAGTCTATTACTGAGTGAAAAAAGCCAATCTGAATGACATCCTGGAAAAGGCAGAGCTGTGGGGACAGACCAGAATTATCAGGGGTTGCAGGGGATGGGGCGGTGGAGAGGGGGGTGGGTAGGCAGAGCGTGGAGAATTTAAAGGGCAGCGGAACTGTTCTAGATGCCACTAGAATGTTGGATACGTGCCATTACACGTTGCTCCAACCCACCGGCCATGAAACCAAAGGGTGAACCCCGAAGTGAACTATGGCCTTTGGCTGATACAAATGTGTCACTGTTGGTTGGTCACTGGTAACAGGTGTGTCACACTGTGCTGCATGTTGGTGGAGATGCTCAGTGTCTAGAGTGAATACACGGAGATTCTGTACTTTCCTCCATTATTGCTGTGAGTCTAAAACTACTCTAAAAATAGCCTATTAATTTTAAAAAACTGTTCGCCAGATGATTATGATTCAGAGAGTCTTTGAGATGCCAAAGCGAGCTGACCGCATGCCATCATTTTACAGATGCAAAATAGAGACAGAGGCAGGGACAGGGGACGCAGCACCTGGGAGCCAATGTCCAAGGCAGCACTAGAAACGAAGCATCCTCCTCAGTGCTTTCCCGCTGTCCCCACCCTGTGCTGATGGGTCCTCCAGTTCCCCCATGGCCCTGTGTTCTGGATATGCAGAGAACACGGCTCAACTTTGTAGGTGTCTATCTCCCTTAGGAGTTAGGGAAGGCGTGAACCCGTCCCTTCTCCATTAATTGCTCCTGAAGCCAGATTAGTGGGGGAGACATCCGGAAGCTGGGGAGCCTATGCAGGTAACCTGGCAAGACTAGAATTCTTTGCCTGAATTTTCTAACACATAGTCAGCATATTGTTTTACCTCCCCACCACCTTTCACTGTCATCAACATTCGCACAAAGCTGTGTTCTCCTACTGCATGAAGTGGCTGGAAGTTGAAGGTGATACCTCTCTTTGAAGGGGCTCAGCAGTTTCTGCACATGGACTCTATGCCCAGTACCTTGAAGGAACCTTTAGACAATTATCTCATGGAGTTACCACGCCCCTCTTCCACTGTAATTTCTCACTTGCTTTAGATGGGAGGGCGCTGAGAGTCAGCAATTAGTGCCACTGCAGGAGGTTGCAGAGCTCACACCTGAACTCAGAGCTCCAAAGCCTGATTCCAAAGCCTGTGATCTTTTCTCTGAACCAGGTCACCAAGGGGTTGTAAACACGGAAGGTGTGACCACGTTGGGCGTGGGCTCCTGGAGACCTATCCTTCAGAAGGGGTACGCTGACCTTCTGTCAGCATGCCTGAAAGGACTACAAGGCAGCCCACCCGACAGTCTTTATGCTGCTAAAAATTCCCAACATGCACCAGTTCGCCTGGGGTCTGTTGGGTAATTTATTCCAGAATGTCTGGCAGTAGCTCCTGGGACGCATATCAAGAAGGCAGCGAGGCCCAGGGACTGAATAAACAGCTGAAGATGGAGCGGCGATCAGCGTCAGGCAGGGCAGAGGCGACTGGGCATCAAATCAGCCAGCGCAGCTCCTTTCATCCCTGTTCATTTGGATGATTATTAAATGTATTGCTTTCTCATTTTGCTTTTTTTTTTCCTTTTGGCACGCATGAGGGCTATTTATCTCATGATAGAATTTTAAAGCTGAGTGTCAGGTTTTGGGTCTCTAAATGCCACTCCAATATATATTTCAATGCTTGTGTGGGAAAAGCAAAACATACCAGCAGCCCAGAGTTGAGGATAAATGGCTTGGAATCTGCGTGCTGTCCACCTTGATTCCCTGGTTTACTTCGTGCTCTCGATGGGCCCAGGGTCATTGGCACAGGGGAGGGGCAGCTTGGTCCTGGGGCAGGGGAGCTGGCTGGCCACTCATCATGGAGAAGTGATTGATATTGCGCTGTCAAATGCAAGGCCTAAAGTAGCATTTTTCAAAACTGGAGTTTGGAGTCAGAATGACCAGTGTCTAAATTCCAGCTCTATTGTCCACCAGTTCTGTCACTTTAGGGAGTTTCAATTTCCCCACATGGAAAATGGAAACATCGTGAGGATCAGTGGGACAACAAGGCGAGCACAGTATTTAAGTGCCGGGCATGATGGCTCAGAAAGTGCTGGTTCCCTTTCTCCTCATTTCCACTGTTCAGGGCCGATTGATAAGGTTAACAAGGAGGATGGGGAGGACTTTGTGGCTCTTGCCTTTTTGTTTCCTTTTAGAACTCTTAATTGGCAGAGAGAGATATGGGGTAAACAACCAAGGACAGGAGAGATGAGATTTGTAGTCTGGCAGAATAGCCAAGAGCAGGGAAAGGAGAAACTAAATTGTTCAGTATGCGTTGTGGGTCATGGGAAGGGGAAATGTAAGTGGAGAGTGAGCAATGCGGGGGCGAGTGAAGGGAGAGGCTGGGAGGATGAAATGCAGGATCTCTCTTGGATCCATCTTTTATAGGCTCTAGTATAATTTTCTTGGATGCAATTGAAGGGCCACACTCAGGACGAGAAAAAAGGGCCTGTCTGTATCTACTACAGTTTGAGTTGTATTATTTTCAGATATTCAGTCCCCTTAATAGGGAACTTAAGTTCCCCTGACCTGTGTTCATGGCTTAAGACTTGAACTCTCCCCAAATATTTCTTTCTCTCTCTTTTTAAAAGATTTTATTTATTATTCTTAGAGAGGGGGAAGGGAGAGAGACATCAATGTATGGTTGCCTTTCACCTGCCTCCAGCTATGGACCTGTTTGGAGACCTGGCTTGCAACCTCATTATGTGCCTTGGCTTGGGAGTTGAATTAGTGACCTTTGGGTTTGCAGGCTGGCACCTTATCCACTGTGCCACCAGCCAGGGCTCTTTTTTTAAATTAAATATTTTATTGTTCTATTACAGTTGTCCCAATTTTTCTCCCTTTGCCTTCCTCTGGCCATCTCACCTCCTGCTCCCACAGTCAGTATAACACTGTTGTCCAAGTCTGTGGGTCATCCATACATGTTCTTTGTCTAATCCCTGCTCCCTTCCTCTTCTTTCCACCATTATTCCATCCCTGCCTCCCCACTGTCAGTCTGTTGCATGTTTTCATGCCTGTGGTTTTATTTTGTTCATTAGTTTATTTTGTTCATTTGATTTCTCTTATAGGTGAGATCATATGATATTTGTCTTTCACTGTGTGGCTTATTTCAGTTAGCATAATCTTCTCTTGTTCCATCCATGCTATCATAAGAGGTAGGAGTTCCTTTTTCCTTCCTGCTGCATAGTATTCCATTGTGTAAGTGTTCCAGTGTCTTGGAGTGGGCCTCTTTGGGTTCATCTTCATTGGGACCCTCTGTGCTTCCTGGACTTGTATGACTTTTCCTCTCATCAGCTTAGGGAAGTTTTCTGTCATTATTTTTTCTAACAGGTTTTCTATCCCTTGCTCCTCTTCTTTTCCTTCTGGTATCCCTATGACACGGATGTTATTATGTTACATGTCCTGAGCTCTCACAAACCCTGTTCATTCATTTTGAGTCTTCTTTCATTTTGTTGTTCTGTCTGGTAGTTTTTTTTCCTACCTTTTCTCCAGCTCGCTAATTCAGTCCTCTGTTTCAGCTAGCCTGCTTTTGAGTCCTTCTAGTGTGTTCTTCATTTCATCTTGGCTCTTACTAATGGTTTCTGTGTCCCTTGTCATGCTAGTGTAGTTCCCAGTAAGCTCCTTCTGGCTTCTTCAGAATCCCTTGTCATTCTCATTGAGCTTCTTGAGCATCCTAGTAACCATGATCTTGAGCTCAGTGTCTGATAGTTTGCTTGCCTCAATTTCAGTTAGCACTCTTGTGGCAGGGGTGCTCTTATAGCTCCCTCCAGTGATTCTCAGCATGGGCGGGTCCGCTCTGGTCCTGCTGTTTCTGCAGCCAGCACTGCTCTGACCATGTGTCTCTTCCCCGAGAGCTTGAGGCTCCTGAGCCACAATATAGTCCATAGCCTCCACAATGACTCCCATTTGCAGTTCCCATGGCACCTGGGGTCGGGGAGAGACAGCCCTTTCCCTGTAAGTACCATAGGCCCAGGATCCTGGCTTCTGGTGGTGGCAGGGTGCATGGCCCTGCCTGGGGTGGAGGGCACGAGACACGTCTGGGTGCAGGGGTGCAGCACTCTGCAGGCTTCTCCTCGAGGAGGATGTTTTAAATTCCTCAAAATGGCTCTCTCCCCAAATCTGCACAGCCAGAAGTGCCAGGGTGGGCAGCAGCTGCTCTGTTGGGAGAGCCTGGGGCACCCACTCCCAAGTGTCCTGCAGGTGGGGAGGCTCTTGCCCACTTATGCACACGCCCTGCACACTGGTTTGTGTACATACTCACACATGTTGTCACTCGCTGTCAGCTGGATTTTTGAGGTGGTTGCTCTGCGGTTTAGCTGGGAGACTGGTCTGGGTCTGGGAGCTGGTGGGTAGTTTCCAGCTTCTCTGCAGCCATCTCGGACCCCGTCCGGAGAGTCTTGTATTTACCTAATTCCAGAGTACGGTTCCTCCCCACCCCCTGTCTCTGTCCCATTCTATGTCTTGCCCTTTCTCTGCTTTGGCTGTTGGGCTCCTCCCTGCATGTGGCCTGATACTACCCTTTGATCTCATCTATTCCAGCCATCCTGCTGGATTCCTGTCTTCTGGAACCAAGCTTTGGTTCACTTGTCAGAGATCCCTTGCTAAAATGAACTCCGCCCCCCTCTAAAGGGAAATCTGAAAGACCGTTGTCTTTACCGGCTGAAAAATTTTGATATGGTCATTGAACTTTACCGTCAACGCAAACTTTAAGGATCTCAGATTGTTTCTAGCTGGAATACAATAGAAAAGGCATGCTAAATCACAGGTATGTTTTTGTCTCTTTATTCAGGTATCAATGCAGGAAAAAACAACTTAATGCAGAGAAATAAAATGAAATAATTAAAACAATTGCAGAATGCAAAACCACTAAGATAAAACCAAGCAAGCCCATTGAGATAATAGTTATCTGTGTGCAGTAAACAGGAAGTTAGAACAGTTCATGAAGTGATAACATTCCATGAAAGGCAGTAAATTAGACAAGGCCAGGAGAGGATTACAAACACTTGCAGGGCCAGATAGCACAAAAGGAGGGTAAGGGCAAGATTGTTATCTTTATCAGGTCATTGAAATAATGTTTTATATTTATAGTATGAGTTAAAAATGAAAACTGGAGTCGGGAGGTCTTAAAAGGGGAGGGGATAGGGAGAGAGAATGTGCAAAGATCTCTAGAAACTTTTTGGGTTGGGAAACTAAAGAATTACTGAAGGCCTACTATGTGTAAGATGCTTTTACATACATAATCTCATTTAAGCCTTATAACAGCTGTAAAGCGTAATTAACAGTCACATCTGATGGGGAGAGTGGCTGAGTTATATGACTTGCCCAATTCCTTTTAGCATGTAAGTGGTGGAGTTGAAATAAAAGCTCAGGCGTGTTCAACTTGAAAGCTTTCATCTCTCTACATACACCCATAGCTCATAACTGCTGAGTACTATTGTACCATTGAGATCTGAAAGACTGTTACAAATACTAGACTGTAAGGGCCAGTAAGGAAGGTGAGCTACTCTGAGTGTTTCTCTGTTACACACTCACCCCTTAGCTCCACATTGAGTTGCTACCTTTATATACCCATTTGAGTGTCCCACAAGTAGGAAAGATTCAATTTCTCTAGACTACACTAAACATCCTGCCCTGCTTGTCCCATTCTTGCCATGTTTGTATCATATTTTGCCTTCTTGGTCTATTTGCTCAAGGTAGAAATCTCTTGATCCTTTTCTTTTTGTAAATTTATTTTCCCTTGATGCTTTTCTTTTTGTAAATTTATTTTTATGTATTTTTTCTTTAAAAAATATTGTATTGATTATGCTATTAAATTGTCCTAATTTTTTTCTGCTTTGGCCTCCTTCACCTAGTACTTACCCTCCATTCCCTCTAGCAATTCTCCTGTTAGTTCATGTCCATGGGTCATGAATGTAAGTTATTTGGCTTCTCCATTTCCTATACTGTTCTTAACATTTCCATGGCTATTCAGTACCTACCAATTTGTACTTCTTGATCCCTGCACCATTCCCCCCATTCTCCCCCTTCCCCCTCCCAGCTGATACCCCTCCAAATGATCTCCATATCTGTGATTCTGTTTCTAGTCTGCTTGTTTGTTTTCTATTTGTTTTTAGATTCAATTGTTGATAGTTGTGAATTATTGCCATTTTAGTATTCATAGTTTTGATCTTTTTCTTTTCCTTTAACATTTCATATAAAAGGCCTCAGTGATGATGAACTACTTTAGTTTTACCTTGTTTGAGAAGCACTTTATCTGCCCTTCCTTTCTAAATGATAGCTTTGCTGGATACATAAATGTAGGTTGTAGGTCCTTGCTTTTCACCACTTTGAATATTTCTAGCCAGTCCCTTCCAGCCTGCATAGTTTCTTTTGAGAAATCAGCTGATAATCTTATGAGAACTCCTTTGTAGGTAACTCTCTGCTTTTTTCTTGCAGCTTTTAAGATTCTCTCTTTATCTTTAATCTCTGACAATTTAATTATGTTGTGTCTTGGTATGGTCTTCTTTGTGTCTGTCTTCTTCCTGGATTTGTATGTCTGTCTCCTTCACCAAATTTGGGAAGTTTATCCTCATTTTTTCAAATGAGTTTTCTTTTATAATATATATTATTTTATTGTTGTTCAGTTACAGTTGTCCCAGTTTTTCCCTCGTTGCTCCCCTCTGCCCTTCTGCACAACCCCATCTGACCTTCTTCACACCACAGGGTATAACACCAGTTGATGTGCAGGTTGTGTTCTGCCTAGGTGACCTCTTCTCTTCATGGCTCTGAATATGAGAGACATTTGTTAACCTTTGGGCTCCCAGGAGAGGCAATACAATCCCTTGAACATAGTAAATACTATGACTTGAATGTTTGTGTCCTCTCCACCCACCTAAAAATTCACATGTTGACATCTTAATGTCCAATGTGATGGTATTATGAGGAGGGGCTTGGGGGGTCATTTAGGTGGTGAATGGGATCAGCATTCTTATTAGAGTCCTTTGCCCCTATCATTATGTGAGGACGTAGTCAGAAGGTGTAGTTGTGAACCAGAAAAAGAGCCCTCACCAAAATGTGACCATGCTAGTGCCTTGGTCTTGGACTTTCCTGACTCTAAAACTGTGAGAAATTGATATTTGCCATTTATAAACTAGCCAGTCCATGGTATTTTGTTATAGCAGCCTGAACAGACTAAGAACAATACTCAACAGAAAATTTTGTTTAGTTAACAAAAAAAGAAAAAAAATTAAATTGAGAGCCCTGGCTGGTGGCTCGGTGGAAAGGTGCCAGCTTGCGAACCCTTTTCCCAAAGGTCACTGGTTCCATTCCCAGCCAGGTTGCAAGCCAGGTCTCCAGCCAGGTCTGCGGCTGAAGGCAGGTGAAAAGCAACCATACATTGATGTTTCTCTCCCTCTCTGCCTTCCTCCCTTCCCCTCTCTAAAAACAATAAATAAAATCTTTAAAAAAATTAAATTGAGATAAATCAGAATACTTCCATATTTCAACCTACTAAGCCTAACAGTTGTAAATTATTAACACCATGTGCCTTGGGGCCCTTCTCTGAACAAAGGGAAGTGTTTCTCTCTGTGGAACTAGGATGCCTGCATTTTTCTCCACTCCCAGCCCCAGCGTGATATCAACTTGTGATTGACAGAATAGATTCTAGAGAAATGGGCTGTTTTTTTCCACATGGCACGTTTCCCCAGGACTGCCTTTTTCCTGGTCTGGAAGAGAAGTTTCTATGACAACCAAGCCGCTAAGGTTCACTCCCCACCAGCTGACTTGCCCGCCTCCCAGATGATCCCCTAGATATTGAGTTAAAATGATTTGACAGAGACTGGCTAATCTGCAGGGATTATTCCTTTTTGAGAAACTGGCTCTTTGGCAGAAGCTGCTTAAGTGGGCCTAACTTTCTCTTCTGGCCCCTAAAAAGCATAATCTCAATTAAAGAGAACAAGCTTAGGCTGACATTAGATAGTCACCTCATGGGAAATAAAACATAAATCTTCCTTTCTCATGAAGGGTACTCAAGCGCTTTGAGGGTGGAACTAAACTTTATTTTGCTTCCCCTCCTCAGGTGCCTCACACATGGTCTGACAGGTGGTGTACATCAAATAACTGTTGAACATCCCATCACTAGAGATTCTAGAAAAAGAGTATTTATGTTGAGGATGGGTTGAGGCAGATTTAAGCTTAAAATGTTTCTATATAAAAAGGCAAGAGACTTACAGTCGAATATTAATACATATCAAAGGTTAAGCCTGTGCTTATAAGAAAGACTGGCTATACACTAAAGAAGGCTATACACTAAAATACTGGTATTTACGATTGTTATAGTTGGTAGGTTGAAATATGGGAGTCAGTTCTGGAGGGCTCTTGATAAACTAATTTCAAATTTGTTGACTTGGAGGTTCTTTGGGGCTTCCTGAAAGGAGTTGCCAGGGCCTCAGAATGATATTAGGGACTAGAAGTCTGAAGAGAAGACTAGTGTTATGGTAAGAATTTGGGAGTGTTGCCCTGGCTAAGTTGGTTGGATCATCATCCCAATGCACTAAAGTTACAGGTTTGATCCCTGGTCAGGTCACATACCTAGATTGTGGGTTCAACCCTCATTGGGGCACATCTGGGAGGCAACCAATTGATGTTTCTCTTTCACATTGATGTTTCTCTCTTTTTCTCCCCCTTCTTCTCTTTCTTTTGTAAATCAATAAACATGTCTTTGAGTGAGGATAAAAAAAATAATAATTTGGGAGTGTTCAGCATTTGTATGGACACTGATGCCATAGACAACATTTCACAGAAAGAATACATAAAAATTAAGAGAAGAAAAGCATGGAAAATGGAAAATGGAAGTCTAGACAATATCAGTACTTAAAGGATAAACAGAGGAAAAGGGCCACTAAGTGAACCCAAAATTTATGGGAGGCAGGAAACTAATCTGTGGCGTGTGTGGGTGTGTGAGTGCGTGCGTAAGTGTGTGCGTGTGTGCATGTTGTGTGCTTGTGTATTGGTGGCAGTAAGACTTTTGCGTAGGGAGCTTGTCTTGAAGCTGTGCCTCCACCAAAGCACATTCCTTCTACTCAGACCCTGCGCTTATGAAGGAGGGCTGTTCAAGATGAATGTTGTGACTCTTTCTTGACCAAGCTAAGACAGACTCATTACGGAGACTAAGCAGGGAGAGTCAGAGATAAGAGGAGAGTGGACATCAGTAGCAAATGCTGGAGAGCGGCGGGTAAGATAAGGACCACAGTTTGTCAGGTAGCAGCAGGAAATAGATTGCTCTCTGAAGGTCGGTAATTTGAGGGGAGCTTAATAAAGAAACCCAGGTGTAGGCAGGGGGTGAGGAAATTCCACAGGACGGTGCCCCTCTGCCAGGACTCAGCCGGAGCGGCAAGCGGAGGGAGCAGTGCCCAGCACCCAGCATGGGAGGGCACTGCTGAAGGGGCCCTGACGTGAGGCTCTGACCTCCGGTTTGCAGGAAGGGGCTGGAGAGTAACCCCCTGCACCCCTCTCTTGACTGCCTCACTTCTGCTGGCACTCCCTGCTGGCCTCACCCAGGCAGGAGGAAGCAAGTGGGAGAACATTTGCAGACGATCTAGATCGGCCTCCAGCGTAGGGCAGCTGGAGCAGAGACGGGAAAGAATCTGAATGGGGCAGAGGGTAGATTGTGGAGGGTGAACGGAGGTTTGAACAGGAGCGAAGAGCTACTACTGTTAAGGGAGGGAGTTTGGGGAGTGGCTGGAAATAAATTTGGGGTTATGGATGACAGGTGAATTAAGACAGCAGATCCTTATTCGTGATTAAATGCCAAGGAACACAAAGTGACTGACTCAAAATTGCCTGCCAATTTCCCAAGGCCTCCCTGTAATTTTCTAGAATTGTAGGGCTTAAGATAGAGGCGTGCATGAGGGCTGAACCAGTAAGAGGACCTGTGTCTTCCAGATTCCATGTTCAGTGCACATGCCCTCCATGTGCATATATGCCCTGCGCGCACTGTCTGCTCCACAGCACTGCAATGACTGGACTTCAAACATCATGAGATCCTCCGTACTCCCCTTCCAAGTTGATATGACCATGTCTGAGCTCACACCTGACTGAGAAATAATTCCTATTCAACTGGCTGTAAGGGGATAGAAAGTTCCTCATTCGTATTCTAACACCATATTAAATATGGCTCTCTTGTTTAAGAAGTATTTTGACATATTTAGAAATTCTCAGTAATATTTTTTTAAAGTGTAAGATAAAAACCTAGCTTCTTCCAACCTTTTCGTTTTTCGACAATTTCATCTTTTTCTTCTAAGTTACATTATTCAAAACCAAATTCCACCTTTTATTTTCAATGATGAAACGTAATATCATGAAGTACCATAAAAGCAAACTTGCCTGAACAACAAAATACTAGAACATAATAAAAATGGGAAATTCTAAGCTTTGGCGCAAAAGGTGAAATTGATATTTTTATTATGGAAAGAAATGTGACATATTTTAATCTGAGTGCTTAGGGGATCCTCTATATAATAGGCAGACACGTGATCTATAAAAGAAAATGAGTCAAGTTGAACTCGATGTTTCTTTGATTTTAATGGTTTGTTTTTAATCTTTGAGCTCTAAGCTCTCCAAATGGTTAAGTTACTGTAGTAGGTCTAGTTGTGTAGCAAAAGCATTTTGAAATGTGTGCTATCATGAAAGACATACTTTCACATGCCAACATGCGTAACAATTTTACTTCCCTGGGAGCAGCTTCATTTCAAGCTTCCATGTTAGAGCAGCTGAGAAGATACACATTTTGCACGTAAATGGTGGAAGGTTGAAACAGGCAATGTGATTCTTGCTGTGTGGAGTCTAGGCACGGGCATTTCCATGCTCCTATGTCTCTGTGATTACAAAAGGCACCCAATTGCTAGGGCATGTTATAAACAGGTTAGTCCTCAAGATACTCATTTAGAATTGTATTTTTATTAAAATATTGAAAAATATCTATTTAACTCTTTGGATTATTTCATTTTGAACTTATTTTTTTTTGGTGTGCATAAAACACTACTTAAACCATTGAGTTTTTCCTAATACTTTCAGTGCTAAAAATTCAATCTATTGTAATTAAAAATAAATCTTAGAATGGAACATAACAATTATTTTCCCATATACTTTATTGAAAGTGATAAAAATGGATAAAATGTAACCATTGTGCCTATATCCTAGGAAATATCAAGTTTCCATTTCATTAGAGTTGGGGATATTTTTAAGGAAGTAATATGAAGATACTGAAAGAAAGGAAATAAAATTCTTAGAAAGGTCTCAAAAGATCATTAATAGATGAGATTTGAATAAGACTGATCAAAAGTTGGAATGGGTGCTTGCATTTTTTTTTTCCTGATTGCCTGCATTGTCTGAAAACTATTCAGCAGAACAAAGGTTTTTATGGATGAAAGACTGGTATGAAGAAACATGAGTGTCAACTCAGTCTCTGAAAGACAGTCTGCTAATGAAATATTCTAAAAGTCATTTTCAAGGTGGTTGAAAGTTCTCACTGTTGTGCACCAATGCTTTTGATAAAAAATTATATACATCAAGTAATTACACAAATGTTGGATCTGAGGGCAGAGAAAATAACATGAGTGCATATGCACCCAAATGTTATGGAAAGGTTGGTGTATCATACTTTATTTCGAAAGGTAGAAGTGATCAAATGCCTGATAACAATACATTCCTTACTTCTTACCTGTGGAAAAGACATTTTTCTGCTACCTAGTTATGCTAACTAACTGTGATCTATGATTTACTACCTTAATGGTTTAGCTCTTTATGTGCAAAGTGTAGAAAGGAGACAATTATCTTTAAAATTTGAACTTTTCCAAAACACCCTTGAATGAACTTTCCAATAAATGCAAGAAGTCATGACTTCTCCCCAAAGGCCCATTGATCCCCAGTGTTAATACACATACCTGTCATTGATACAGACTTACTCTCTATTCTACAGCATGCATTCTCTTTTAGGGGTTATATATGTAAGTATACATGTGTCATATACGTATGACATTTACCTTTATATAGGTTATACTTTGATGGAACTTTGAGTTCAGATGTCCTTGGAATCTGTCTGCTTCAGTTTTCTGTGACTTTGATTTAATCATACAAGGATGGTGAGGCCTCTTTTAGTGGTTGCTATCCTGGTGCTCTATACAGAGAGGCCCTCAATTAAGAGTAACAACAGCTCAATGACATAACCAAGTTGATGGGAAGAATGGTTCATTATGGCTTTAGACACTCCATATCAGGTTGACTGTGGGACATCTACTTGCTGCCGCAGCTACAGCCCCAGACGGCTGACTTAATGGTGGTGGTCTGACCACAGAGTTAAGCATTGTGTGCTGGGGTCTGAGTAGGGCTTGGCTTACAAAAGGAGAACTTCATCTCCATTTCATGTCACATGTTCATGAATGACCTTTCAGTTACAAGCATTGCTGAGGACAACATAAACAAGAATTTTGCTTGACACTTAAAGCTCTTTGGGACCGACTTGATATTCATCTCTCTAACCCATCTGCCTTAGTATACAGTATGCTTTATGTTATTGCTGTTCTGTGATGTAATTTCTCCCTATACTGTCTTTTCAGCTTGAAACTTCTCGGCCGTCCAGATCCAAACACAATTCTGTCTTCTCTTCAAAACTTCAACTGACGTTCTTCCAACAGAGGTAATCACTTTGTACCTGTTCTTATAGTATTTTTTTCCATATGTGTAGGATGACAATTTCATATCACATTGTAATTTTCAAGCATCTTTGTGTGTCTCCTAGTCAGAGAGAGTACAGGGTAAGGGCTGGTGCTTACTCATTAAAAAATATCTGCAGGATCAAAAGTAGGCAATTGGTGAATGTTAGTTTTTCAAAATTGTTCAGTGGTAGATGAGAGTATGTAAACTGGATTTTCACAGTTAACAACTGTGCTCACACGCCTCCCCCCTCCATGTCACCACACCATCTCCAGCTCCTAAGTCAATACATACCCACAAAAATGACTTGCCATTACTGGACGATATTCTGTGTATCCTGTCATAAAGGCATGCTTCTAATTGTGGGATGAGCACATAGGATTAAAATGATTTTTTAAGATAAGAGACTTTAAAAAAAAAGATTTTATTTATTGATTTTAGAGAAATGGGAAGAAAGGGAGAAAGAGAGGGAGAGCCACATTAATGTGGGAAAGAAACCTTGATCTACTTCCTCTTTCATGCTCCCAACTGGGGACCAAGCCTGCCACCCAGGCATGTGCCGCGACTGGGAATCGGACTGGAAATTGAACTCGTAATTTTTGGCTTTGTCCACTCAGGGGACAGTGCTCAACCCCTGAGCCACACTGGCCATTTCCTCCAGCAATTAGTTCATGTCCATGGTTGTGCCTGTAAGTTCTTTGGGTTCTCCCTTTCTTTTACAAAAAATTTTTAAATTTAATTTTATTTATTATATTTAGAAAGATGGGTAGGGAGAGAGGCAGAGAGGGTGAGAAATATCAATGTATGGTTGCCTTTCACCTGCCTCCAGCTATGGACCTGGCTGGAGACCTGGCTTGCAACTTGGTTATGTGTGGTGGCTGGGGAATTGAACCAGCGACCTTTGGGTTCACAGGCTGGTGCCTTATCCACTGTGCCACCAGCCAGGGCTTCTTTTACTGTTCTTAATATCCCTTTGTCTATTTTTATCTTCCAGCTATGTTTCTTAATCCCTGCACCTTTTCCCTCATTCTCCCCCTTCCCCCTCCCCACCAATAACCCTCCATATGATCTTTATACCTATGATTCTGTTCCTATTCTAGTTGTGTCCTTTGTTTGTTTTTGTTTTTTAGATTCAGTTGTTGGTAATTGTGAGTTTGTTGTCATTTTAATGTTCATATTTTGATCTTCTTTTTCTTAAATAAGTTCCTTTAACATTTCATATAATAAAGGCTTGGTGAGGATGAACTCCTTAACTTTACCTCCTCTGGGAAGCACTTTACCCCTCCTTCCATTCTAAATGATAGCTCTGCTGGTTGTAAGCAGTACTTACAACTTACTCTGCTGGAGTAAGCTAGGTTGTAGGTCCTTGCTTTTCATCACTTTGAATACTTCTTGCCCCATCTTGACTGGAAGTCCTTAAAGGCGTTTTTAATCCTCGAATACAATGAATAATTGTTGAGCATTAAGGATTTTGAAGGGTTTTTGCTACTTTGTTTCTCCAGAGTGATCCATAAATTTTAGACTTGTCATTGGATTCTTACTTGTTGCTTCTAATATCTTTATATAGGCAGCCAGTTATTAAATACTTAGTTCAAAAATTTGGCAGAGTTTCTATGTGCAAGAGTGATACTATTGCAGATTGATACTATTGTAATGTACAGTATTTTAGCATCCTAGATGCATGCTTTAAAAATTGACACCTAATACGTGTTTTCAAACAAATGTAACAATTTAAATAGCAAGCTCTGTCTTGATTATTACTGTAGCTTTTGAGTTTTGGTTGCTTATTTTTTTCCTTCTCTCTGCCATATTTTAGGGTGAGTGCCCTTACAGAAAGAACCTATTTATCCTTTTAAGTCCTTTGATTATCCTGAGAAAGTAATGGTGCTATTGCTTTGAGACCTAAAAGGGTAATTTTGTGAAAATAATACTCCTTATAAATGCCAATCTTTAGGCAATCTCTCAATTGTTCCTATGATATGGATCAGCCCATTAATTCCCAAGAAAGATTCAAAATATATTTTCAACTTCTTTAAACTTTTAAAATCTTAAATTAAATGCTTAACTCTCTTTAAATGTGTGACACCATCCATCACAATTTTACATTTAGACACATAATAATGTATAATCTCAGCTCGCTGTCCACTTGTAAAAATGGGAATAGACTTGGAGAAATAAGCAATTTCCCAACAGAAAATTGGAAATTCTGCCAACCAATTCCAGGTGACCTGCCATCCATCAGTGTTAAATTCTCTGGGGCTATTGTTGAAGGGTATTGCTATTAGTGGAAGGCTGCACCTGGTGACTAATGGCATATAACACATACATTGAAGAGTTATAGAAACCCCCCAAATCTGTAATTGTCTGGGAACATTCAGTAGAGACCTTTCCCAGCATTTGAGAAAGTGAGATTTTTAAAAACCTTCTTGCAGTCCTCTTATGAAAATATCTTTTTTTAGAGAATTAGGTGAAATAATTATGCCATGCAATTAAATTAAATTGGCTGACAAAATATTTCTTTATGGTTAAACTGTTTAATGTCGGCATTTGGAAATTTGTGACATCATTTACAATATTTGCAAATGTGACAATTATTCTGATTCTGAAGTTAAATAAGAAGTCTCAGTTTGTCATAAAATCTTTTTCTTTGGTATTATTAAGTAATTATGATTAATGTCTGAAATGTGATGTTCCATGGTTATAATTTCCTTGTTTGCTTGAGTGAGTACCTTAGGAATTCATTAAAAATGCAAGCTCTTTACTTTCCTGGAAGTTAGAAATGTAGCGAGGGCTTTGCTGGAGGTTAGAAAGCATTTTTCAATAAGAAAACATGACTAGGGTGAACAAGAGCCGGCAGATAACTATGATGGATTTCTAGGACTGAAATGTAGGATAGACAAGTGGGTTTGTTCGTTGATGTCAAAAATCAAATCCATTCTGATGTGAAGATCTAATTGCAAGGCATCTCTGCCATTCTTCCAACTCCAACCATCAAGGCTGAAACTTACAAAATAGGCTAATGCTGATGGGTGAGACATGGCTATGAAGGCAGCTAAAAATCTGATGTTCTCTAAAAGCAGTTTGTCTTAAAGTAGTGAAAACAGTAAAATCGACCAGTGATTGCTTGATCAATCAATCTGGCACTCCTGGAGCACCTGCCTCACCAAATGGTTGTGCAGATGAAATGAAGTGTATAAAACACCCAATCTTGGGTCTGTTCTGTCTGGAAAGTGTTATTTAAAGTGTTTCCCTGGATTTCACTATGTGGTTGTCAAGCAATTGATTTTTGTCCATTTTGGTTAAAATGATGCAGAAAAGAGCCGTTCCATCTTCTGGAAATGTCTCAACCAAAGGAGGCTGATCTTGTTGTCACTTCCTCTTTGTATAAGGACACTAAACCCATCATGAGGTCCCCACCCTCATGACCTCCTCTAAATCTAATCACCTCCCAAAGGTTCCACCTCCTAACGCCATCATATGGGGAGTTAGGGCTTCCCTCTGTGAATTTTGAGAACGCATTATTCAGTCCTACATAAGGGCTATGAGGGCACATCCTTAAAGCCTATAAATCATGACAGGTGTGCAAAGGGGATCTTCCATAAGAGTAGGACCAAGATGGCTCTTGCTACCATTTCCTAGCTCGAGAGAGTTACAGGCAATGAAAGGAAGTGTCGGTTGATAAAGATTGCTAAAGACACTGGGACCTATTCTCATAGTGTGCTATAGTGAAGAGGTGATTGGACAAGGAACCAGATTTGCTCTACAGGCCAATTCACGTCCGCCCTTGGACACATCTCAATTCTCTGGTTCACGGGCTGGCACTTGATCCACTAGGCTGCACCAGCTAGGGCTCTACTCAATTCTAAAGCTCAGAGTCCTTACCTAAAAATGGAAATTCTACAAGTTTTGCCCAACTCAGCGGAAGGTCACAGGAACAAATTGTAATAATGGATATGAAAATGGGTCCAAAGGATGGGCCCATAGAAGGAATCAGTTTCTTGCTGCTGTAACAAATGACGGCAAACTTACTGGCTTAAAATAACACAAGTTTATCGTCTTACATTCTCCACATCACGAGTCCAAAATGAATCTTTTGGGGCCACAGTGAAGGTTGACGCAGAGCCATGTTCCTTGTGGAAGCTTTAGGAGAGACTCCACTTCTTGCCCTTTCCAGCCAGGGGCTGCCCCTGATCCTGGCTGGTAGAATTACATCAACCTCTGCTCCTGTAGCCACTTTGCCTTCTCTGACTCTTAACACTCCTGCTACCCATTCTCCCTTTTCAGTGTGGTTAAAAAAAAAAAAAGCATAAAATTTACTATTGTAACCATTTTAAATGTACAGTACACTAGTGATAATGATAGGCATGTTTGTTTTGCAACAGAGTTCTAAACCTTTTCATCTTGGGATCCTGAAACTCTATTGAATAACCACTCCTCTCTTCTCCCTCCTCCTGCCCCAGTCTTCTGATGACCCTTGTGGTTATATTAGGTGCACCTAGATAATCTAGGATAATCTTTTCACTTCAATATTCTTAATTACACCGGAAAAGTTATTTTGTATTCACAAGTTTGAGAGATTAGGATGTGGACCCCTCTGGGGAGCCATTATTTTGTCTACCACATTGTCTGATGAGATAGTTCGTGCAGTTAATATAATCAACTTGGAAAAAGACTCAGAAGGAATTAGAAATGTTCAGGGGAGTGAGCAATTTACGTTGTCCAACTGTATTTTCTTTTCTAAAATTAACCTGCGTTCTTGAAAAATGGAGTTAACTACGTTAATGGGTGGTTGAGTCATAGGGCTTTATAATATGATTTAGGCTTCTTTCTATAGTCATTAGAAACACAATGACTTACTCTTTTTTCCCATAAACTGTTGTATATATGTTATATAGGCTAGGACACATCATGCCTCTAATAAGGTTTTGGTATATATTAAGATATAGCAAGGCTAGTCTTTTTTCTAGTTCTTACTCCAATTTTTTTCTACTTGCTTTAATACTAACAAACTGCAAGCTCAGGTCTGTGACTAAGAGACCAGCCTTATTCAAGTTGTCAGGAAGGAAGGCTTCTATGAATTTGTTTACAGGGATTAGAGAAATAAAATCCATCTTGACTTCTTGAACTTTAATTTCACTTTACTAAAACATTTCGTTTCTTTTAAAAAGATTTTATTTATCTTTTTTTTAGAGAGGGGGGAAGGGAGGGAGAGAAACATTGATGTGTGGTTGCTTCTAACACACCCCCAACTGCGGACCTGGTCCGCAACCCAGACACATGCCCTGACTGGGAACTGAACCAGTGACTCCTTGGTTTGCAGGCGGGGACTCAATCCACTGAGCCACACCAGCCAAGGCTTGACTCCTTGAATTTTAAAGCTAGCAGGGGGAACTGTATATTTTCAGGTGCTTCTAGAATTATCTTCCAGATTTGCTGAGGGACAAGGCAGGCTCCCAGACACACAGCTTAATCTGAAAATCTATGAGTATTGCAGGATCTCCCCAGGTGAGAGTAGACTAGAAAAGAATAGCAGTCACCTCCTCTGGGGTGCAGTCATGGCACATTGAGTCTGTTTGTTGAGGACACAGACATCATGGCTGATCCTGTTGCCCACCCCCCAGGACTTCATGAGGAGGCACAGTGTCATAGGTTATGCTTGAGAAGGGAGGACGAGTGATCCACACTGAATCTTCAAAAGATGAAACCCATCAGGGTCCCATCAGGAAAAGGGGAAATGAGACCAGAGAATGGGGCTCACCAGTGTTTGGGTTCTGCTTCATATTTGGGCCAAATGCAAAGAAAACAGCCTTGAAATTTGGGAGCCTCCAAAATAAAAAGGAGGGAATTAAGCATGGTGGGAGGTGGGATGGTCCCCCATCACTGGATTCTCCAGAAGTTTTCTGTATATGAAGCTCTTCCATGCTGGACCCAGGTCTGAGTTCAAGAAGACCACTTCCTCCATGAGGATTCTGATCTTTCTGTACTAACCCTGCCCCTTATACTGACGGCTAGCATTCTGAGTACCACCCCAAGCCCCAGGGGTTCTTTGCTCACCACTTCCTTTGCTAACTATTGATAGGTCTCCAACCGGGACTGCCTAGAATATACATACATTCTCTTGCAAATTCCTACTTAGCCTTTAGAACAACTTGTGTGGATTCTTCCAGGAGGGCTGTTTGAAGCAAGCCGTGACCTCCATTTTTATTTTTAAAATGCTTCTTTTGGCATTTTGTGCTTTTATTTGGGGGGTGAGTATCATAACTAATTTTTTTAATTTTTACTTTTTATTAAAATTTTTTTGAAGATTGTATTTATTATTTTCAGAGAGAGGGGAAGGGAGAGAGGCAGAGAGGGTGAGAAATATCAATGTATGGTTGCCTTTCGCCTGCCTCCAGCTATGGACCTGGCTGGAGTCCTGGCTTGCAACCCATCCATGCACCCTGGCTGGGGAACTGAACCAGTGACCCCTGGGTTCACAGGTCGGCACCTTATCCACTGTGCCACCAGCCAGGGCCCATAACTAATTTAATGGACATGTTTATTTACTGTCTGTTAAGCCAGTGAAAGGGAGCCTCTTAAGGATAGGAGTGTGCTTTATCCCTTTCCATATTATACCCAGATAATAAGAGTCTGGCACATAAGAGGTGCTTAATAAATATGTAAATGAAGAAGGGAATAAATGAATTCACAAGAGCTATTCAGGTCTGAGGTTGTGCTGTGAAGCCCAGCTCTCTAGGATCATGCCTGTTACTACAAGATAAACAGGGGAGCTCATTACTGCTTAAATTTGATTAACTTGTAGTTTTACCTAAGTTAGAGAAGCTACAGGTAAACTGATTAGCAATTATAAACCTATCAGTAAAAATAGAGGCTGTTCTGGTCTGAGAGTTAAAAGTCAAGCGAGATGTTTATTTTGAAAAGGGATTAACCACATATTAATACTATCACTATCTTGCATTGGGCTCTTACGTGTCAGATGCTGTACTAAGTACACTGGGATGGAGTTTAGTTCCTAGAACCATCTGCTTCCACTTGCAGAAGAGGAGATAGGATTAGAGAAATCCTAGAGGTAGCACCAGCCTCCGCTGAGGGTCTCAGCCTGGCTCCTCCAACCCATTGTGAAATCCTGCTGGATGTGGTCATCTGAAAAGTCTGAAACACTTTGTTCTTTTTCTAATTTATGACACCCACTTAAGTCAGAATGGCTATAGCAATAACAGGAAAAAATAAGAAAAGCTCATTGTAACAAATAGCCAATAAGGAGGGGATCACTCAGAAAATAAAGCAAGATTCATGTCATGTTGCTCTATAAAAGCAAATCTGTGTTGACCTAAGAAAATGGGCAGTTCAGTAGGAGAGAGGGGACTGTATTGGGCTGCCTGAAGCCTAGCATTTGCTCGGTTTCAATGCCATTTCATACTGCTGCCCACATTCACTAGGTTGCAACTTTACTTGTTTCTTTCCTGATCTTTAAATCTGTCATGTGACTCATGCTTCTGTCTCTGGGCCCTTGCACGTATGGCCCCTCCTTCTGGAACTCTATAGCTTTTTAATGTCTGGATTACTGTCATCCTGTGTGCCTGGAGCATACAAGGCAGCCAATAAATACCTTAAAAAAGTAATTAATTTTCTCCTAATTCAGGAGGCTAGAAGTCCAAAATTAAGGTGTCAGTAGGGTTCATTTCTTCTGGGGCCTCTCCCCTTGGTTTGTAAATGACCATTTTGTCTCTGTGTTTTCACATGGTCTTTATATCTATCTGTGTCCTAGTTTTCTTTTCTCTAAGTTTTTAAAATTAAAATATACTCAGCATACAATATTATATTGTATTAGTTTTCATGTACAACACAGTGACTTGACATTTATATATGTATATGTTATGATGTGGTCACCACAATAGGTCTAGTAACCACCTGTCACTGTGCAAGTTGTTACAATGCATCCCATGTTCATTGTAGTGTCACTTACAATAGCCAAGATATGGAGGCAACCTAGGTGTCCATCAAATAGATGAATAGAGAAGATGTGATACACATACACACACACACACATTTACACATGCATATGTGTACATATATACATTCACACAATGGAATCTTACTTGGTCACAAAAATAAAATCTTTCCACTTACAACAACATGGATGGACCTAGAAGGTATTGTGCTAAGTGAAATGAGT
Organism: Noctilio leporinus; assembly: GCA_004026585.1. Taxonomy (NCBI): domain Eukaryota; kingdom Metazoa; phylum Chordata; class Mammalia; order Chiroptera; family Noctilionidae; genus Noctilio; species Noctilio leporinus. The sequence continues at coordinate 124,474 of PVIW01004013.1, read as the reverse complement.
CGAACAGAGAAAGTGAAATACCATATGATTTCGCTTATATGTGGAATCAAAATATAAAACAAAACAGCGACAAACCCCAAACAAAAACAAATAAAACAGAAGCAGATTCATACACCAAGAACAAAGTGATGTTTGCCAGAGGGGAGAAGGGGAGAGATAGATGAGAAAAGGTAAAGGGAGATAAATACTTTCTGAAGTAAGGAAAAGAAAGGAAAAGAAATAAAGGCAGGTAAGTTGCTGGTTTATTTAGCATCATTTTTATACTGATTTGCCTCTAGGTCTCTCTCTCTTAGAGAGAGAATGGCATTTGAAAACAAATGCCATTCTTGGCTGTACGCATGCAGAAACGCGTCCTTCATCTGGCTGAGCCGTGAACTCTGCTGTATTAAGTATATCACCTTTGGACCTCATAGCTGATGGTGGTGGTATGGGAGGGACTGGAATGGGTTTTGGAGCAGGCAAACACAAAATTGATTTGTAGGCAGGTCTTCTAGTTATTAGTTCATTGATACTCAGGTATTTAAACTCTTTTTTTTTTAAATTTTATTGTTGTTGTATTACATCCATCCCCTTTTTGCTCCCCTCTGTCCCCCCACCTATTTAAACTCTTTTAGCCTTAGTTTCTTCAAAAGGAAACAAAGAGAATCTAACTCTAGGGTTGTGGGCATAAATTTCGGTTCTGTTGCAAAACACTTTGCATAGAAAAAGTATTTTATAAAATGAGCTATAGTTGTGGTTCATAATATTAATAATAATCTAGCATAATGATAAAGTTATTACAGATAGTAATGGTGTGTTATTTTTACATGTCATGTAATCATTACATAGAATTACTTGTAATTTGTTTTTCACGAAGCAGTAAAGTGCATGAAAAAATGCTTTACTTGCTGTATCCCATTTGTGTATTTATCGTAAAACAAGATATTCTTCCTTTAATAGATATTTAGTGCAGTTATGGATTACACTGTCTTCCTTCATTTGTTTGAATAATTACTTTATAAGGGAGACTTATAGAAACCAGATTAAAAACACCAACGATACTGTTTCTTTTTCACTGTTTATGTTACTTAGTAAGCTGTGGAAAACAATGATATATTAATAAAAAGCTGACCATTTAAGCAGCTGAACAGTTGCTATCATTACTTTTTATTTTTTCCTTTCCTGGATTTTCAAGATAATCAATGACCTTTTTTTGTAGCAATGAGTAATTGAGCTCTCTTTGGGAACCTGAACATGGAAAAATAGGAAAAAAAAAAAAAAAAGGAAAAGGACTTTAAACCAGAGAAAGTACCCTATGATTTCACTCCTACGTGGAATCTAGTGAACAAAATGAACTAACAAGCAAAATCGAGCAGGATGACAGCTGTGGGTGGAAGGGAGCTGGCGGGGTGGAGTGATTGAATAAAGGAGAAAAAACTCATGGACACAGACTAGCATATGGTGATTGGGGAGAGCGGGGGAGAGGGGGGTGATATGAGGTGGAGGAGGGTGTAGGGTGGAGAAATGGTGATGGATGGAGACTTGACTTGGGGTGGTGAACACGTAATACAGTGTACAGATGATGTGTTGTGGAATATGCACCCAAAACCTGTATAATTTTGTTAACCAGTGGCACCTCAATCAACTTAATAAAGAGGAAAGAAAAAAGGAAAAGGATGTTTAGAAAATCAGTCACAAATACTGGTCCTGCATACTAATCCTGCCCTCTGCCTGTGGGCGCAGCAGGTGCCCTTTCGGTCTGGATTCTGGTTCCCACCCCAGGGGCTCTCTGGGGTTCAGAATCCAACAGGCATCTATGCTAATCATACTTTCAAGGCATTTAAAGAAACCATTTATCAGAATCAGGATGTTTCTAAAGTGGTGTTTGTCAGCTGAGACATTCTGATTTGTTCTAATGACAAAGAAGAATGAGGTTAAATTAATCAAGTAATCACAAAACTTTTGCTTTGGTAAAGAAATTAAAGACTCAAGCTGGGAATCTGATGCAGGGTCTTTGCAGAGCGGGGCCTACACGGTGGAAAAGTGCTTCAGGAAGGAGCAGTAGTGCTCATTCCCATGGAAGGCTGAATCCCCTGGGAGGTTTTCCTCTTTTTCAGTTAAAGCAGAAAAGTAAGAGTCAAGTCGTGAGTTTGTCTCAGAATGATTTTTGCTTATTTAAAAGGTACACATTCTGAGATTATAGTATGTCTATAGCTGTATATCTATCAGCTACCTTTCTTCTTTTCTTTCTTCTTATCTGTCTCAAAATGTGGAGGCAGATCTACCTCATTGTCATTCAACTTTGCAATTTTATTGGTCCGTGAAATTCCAATTTTAGGTACAAGGGACATATTAGAGTCAAGACGTGGAAGATTACCTTGAAGCTCCAGGCTAGATGATCCTCTTCACCACTTTCCCCAATGAAACTCAGTTTCTCCCCAGAGATTTATTGCGGTGATGTAGATAATCGGGCCCAGTGGAACTCAACTTGTGGTTTGAGGACCGGCAATCTCATCACCAGGGAGCTTGTTAAAAATGCAATCTTCAGGCTCCACCTCAAATCTATCGAGTTAAAAATTCTGGTGATGGGCCCCAGAAATATGCATCTTAAGTTCTCCAGGTGATTTTGATACACTCTTAAAGATTGCAAATTAGTTCGACTCTATCCCACAGTGATAAACATGGGGTTGATTGCAGATGATTTATAGCCAAGATTATTTAATTGTAAGTTTCACTCTCTCACTGAAAAAGCTGGGGGAGGAAATGGCCCTGTGGGTCAGGTTCCTTGGCGCCTTTCAGGGTGGGGCTTCAAGAACTGACCCCACCCCCCAAAGTTGAGAAGGCACTCATTGTTTTGCCCCAAAGACTCAGTCGTTCTTGCTGAGAAGAAGAGATTTTGTGAAAGAAGGAGGTAATGGAGTAAAAGGAGTGAGAACGCAGGTTCTAGAGTTATTTTCCATCAGTTTTAACTGTTACACGCAATTGACAGTAGTTTCCTTTATTAACCTCTGGGGATCTCTGTAAAAAGCAGTAATAGGAGGGTTTTGTGAAGATTAAATGAGATCACGCACGCAGAAAGCTCATGGTCCTGGCACATGGGAGTGCTTAGTTTTTGAGAGTAATGTGAACTTTCCTATAATGGGGTGGAAGCCAGAAGAAAGAACAGTTTTGTGAGCTTCACCCTCAGGAATAACCAAAAGTGCATTGGGACATCCATCCATCCTGCAATTTCACTTGTGGTTATTTACTGATGAGAAATGCAAATTATGTCCTTCTTTGGCAAGGATTTTAAAAAAAAATTACAACTTTATTTATAAAAGCCTTAAAGCTAGAAACAATGCAGCAGTCCGTCAACAGGTGACTGGGCATACAAGTGGTGGTATTTTCATACAGCAGAATACTAGAAAGAAGGAGCCTCCTGATACACACAATGACATGGATAAATCTAAAAACATGTTGAGCCAAAGAAACCAGCCACAGAAGTTGCCTATTTTTATGTGAATTTCTAGACCAGCCAACACTAAGCAAATAAGATAAAAATTGGAGCAGTAGTTGGCAATCTTAGGGACAGGTGACTAGAAAACAGTACTGGGGACTTTGGGGTGATGGGAAATCTTTTTTATCCTGATGGGGATGGCACAATTAAAATATGAGCATTTAACTTTATGTAAATTAAAATGTAATGACAAATAACCACCAAGAAAATGCACCAGGTCTCCTAGTACTGCCTCAGAAGTGAATGTGAGTTCATGGAAAAGCTTTGTAGGATTTCACAACCTTTAGGAGTTCTCTGTTATTTCCTCATATGTGTAATCCTCCAAGGTGGATAGCAATCCAACTCCAAAGTGAGAAATAGGCCGATGACGTCATTTGGAGCAACAAGAAGCTGGGGTTACTGGGCTGTACCCAAACCCACTTTATGAAGAAATTGTGCATTAGCTGCAATTGGCTATCTTCTAACTCCCAAGGAGTGCTTTTGTTTTGCTTCCCTATTCTCTTCAAAGTATTTGGCTAAAGTTAAGAATGGTTTGCCTTGGGTAGTGACATTACTACCTCGTATATATTGCCAGTAAGCCTATCATGTTGAGTACCTTCATTCAGCAGTGAGCAAGCATTAATTGAATGCTCACTGCCTGCTCAGTAGGGTCTTTCAAGATGTGAAAAATAGGTGTTACTGTGACATTTTAGAGTTGGGCAAAGCATGTAGTTAAATAACCTCTTATACTCATGGAAATAGCAGCGTAGAGAGGGCAATTGGTTTAATCAAGGTTACTTTTGCACTCCTAGGCCTACATCTCCTGAATGCCAATCAAAGATGCTTTTCTTGGAATCCCATTGGTATAGTTCTTGCTTTTAGCAGATTTATAATCTATTTGCAATAGTCCTGCAAGCACAAGCCAGAGGTGAATTAGAACATAAACATGGAGACAGGAGAACAGGGAACAATGTAATGTTTGGGCATTTACTAGGTACTGGATAACTTTCTGTGTTTTAATCCTCTTAACCATCCAAGCAATGGATGTTTTAATTCCCATATCATGGTTAAGAAAGCTGAGCTTCCAAGGGTTTCTATAACTGATCTAAGGTCATAATGGTGGAAAGTGGTCGAACCCAAGAAGGTCCAAGTGTGATTGGAAGCTGGACCATTACAGAGCAGTCCTGTGAGGAAGTGATTTCAGCGAGAAAATTCCCAACAGATCCGAGGAATCAATTACTTTTCTTTGTTTTCAGTAAGAAAAAACAACTGCAAAGCCATGTGGGGGTACCCAGTGTAGAAGGGGCATTTTTGCATGTTCCACAGTGACAGAGAAGGCATTCATTAGGCTTTTTCTTTTTTTGCTTTAGCATTCACTCTTAGTGACATGGAACTTCTAATCAAGCATTTACTACGTTCTCTTTGCCGCTCAGGAAAAGGGTTTTTATTTCATTTCACCTTGTAGGTGTTCTATGCCAGGTAATTACTCTATCAGAAGGTTTCCAAAGTCTTCGAAATTAAATGGGCGGTTCGTAAGGCAAGACTCTCTTAAAAGCGTAATTGCAGTTAAGTGATAACAAACCCGAGCACACAAACTGGGTTTTCTTCTTCTCTCAGCACCAGGGACCCTCCCATTATTGTTTTTTAAAAAAGATTTTATTTATTTTTAGGGAGAGGGGGATGGAGGGAGAAAGGGAGGATGAGAAATATTGATCGGTTGTCTCCGGCTTTCCTGCGACTGGGAATCCAACCTGTGACCTTTGGCCTTGTGTGGTGATGCCCAATTCAGAGTCACACCAGTCAGGGCTCCTCCCATTATTGTCAGGGTGAGTTTCTGGTGAATCAGAAAGGAAAGTGGAACCCCATGCCCAGAGCAGTGGCCCATGTGATCCAGACATAAGAATATGCTGCCTAACTACTACATCATAATGGGTTTGCAGTGAATTGACCACCCCTGTGTTGCTTGATAATTTTCTTAGTTCAGTGTATTTTTATAGCTCATAGTTATATTACTTGATGCTCCAGTGTGACTAAAGGACTGAGATAGGGCCCTGGTAGGATATAGTAATAAGGCGAGCTGAATGTGGTGTCAGTCTGCCTGGGAGAATGTGATTGAAGGGAATTCATCCTACCAAAGGGTTGATCAATGACAGAAGACTGTTAGGCCAATAAGATGTACTTAACATTTGGTTAATAGCCCCAAATTGAATTTACAGACAGTTATTATTGTGGAAAATCAAGTATACCTTTACAAATATGCCCACATGCCTAATTTGCTTGGACATTATTATTTCCCATTCTCACCGTAAGATGCAGGATTCAAATATTTGAATAATTGGAACCAAAACTTTGTTCAGCCGTGGCTATTCAATAACATTTGCCTGCGTGTACATGGCAGGCTAATCCGTAATAGATTAGCACTGCACCCAAAATGGAGTACGGTTGTGTGTGAGTATCCTTTGCTAAATGCCTTCAATTTCCCTTTGGCAATGATGACAGTGGTATAAAAACATTAAATGGGTGTCCTCTTCTTCACAGGTTGTCCTCTGTGAAGGTCTGTGTAGCTTGGAGAGGGAACAGCAGTGCTGTTCAGTGTTTATGATCCTGGACCCTGACTTGCCTTGTTTCTCCACCTTCCCCCTTTTATCTTTACCATCCTTATTGTCACTTTTGCTCCCTTTCCATCCAGATGCAGGCTACTCCCTTCGGGAATGCACTAATCAGATCCCGCTGGGCTTCCAAATCTCTGCTTCATTTCATTACCACTGATCTTGTGGCTTCAACAGCAGCTCTGCAGACAGATGTCAGGAGACCCCACATCACCTCTGGATCTGTGCCTCTCTTAGCTAGTTTCCTGCCTCTGGTTTTGTCGTATTCCAGCCTGTTCTCCAAACAGCAACCACAGGGATCTAAGAAATTCATCTGATTCTCTAGTACCATCACCACCCAATGTCCAAACTCATTGACATGGCCTTGGAGGTTCTCCCTGACGTGTCCCCTGTTTGCTCCTCTGATTTCATCCTTGTCCCCTTGTTAGTGACTCCATCTGTGCTGGAGACACAGCGGCTACTCCATTTAGCCCTTCAGTTGTTTTATATTTCCTCTCCCCTCTGGGTCTCTGTGCATTCTGCTTTTCCCTCTAGCTGGTACTTACTTTTCTTTTGTCCTTATGTTCATCACATAGATGCTATTGGTCTGCATTGGCCTAAATGTTGTGTTCTGTAGGTAATGTACTTTGATCTTTGAGGATTTTATGAGACAGTCTTTTCTGTACCTACATCCCCCTACACTTGACCTGATTAGTGCGTATAACGGAACATCATGACAACCTGCTAATTTATCCTATTGCTCCAAGGATGTATCATGTTACCAAATGGCCCACAGAAACCAAGAAATAGTTATTTTTCAAAGGAAACTGGACAAAAAAAAAAAAAAAGAGAGAGAGAGAGAGAGAGAGAGAGAGAGAAAGAAAGACAAATGTTTACCATTCAAGAAATAAATGTGGAAATGTATGAGCAATGACTTTTCTATTTTATCAGCACTGGATTTTTTCCAGAGTGCCTGTCCCTCATAGATACTTACAATATTTATGTTGTCGGAGATCCTGGGCAAGTTCCACATGTCCTGTATAACATAAGGTAGATGTTTTGAGGCATGAAAAGCTAGTGTTAGTAAGAATGAAGGTTGCTGGCACACATTTGGCCATAGGAAGAATAACTTTGCTGTCGTGAGGTCAGGTCAGCGTTTAGAATATGGGCACTGACTGACCATCAAACCATGATCATCATTAACACACAGCCTCTCATTTGCAGGGCTCTCCACTTAGGCGGTGATTGATGAATAGTTACAGTTTTCACCAGCCAGGTGTAGATTCACAAATTGTGCTCTTACTGATGAGCAGGGTCATTTTGGATGCATTTGAATCAGAATGCTTGCTGGGCTCCTCCAAAGTATGCATGATTAACAAATTAATCAAAGTGCAATTTAGGTGCCAGTGCCCTGTTTTGGTACAATAGAGGAACAGGCAGAAGACCTTGTTGTGTGTCTCTGATGATGGCACTATCTAGAAGAGTGCTGGTCAGTCTTTCATGTGCCTGGGATCACCCAGGACCTTGTTGAAGTGCAGGTTTGGATTCACCACACGTGGAGCGGGGTCCAAGAATCTGTTTTTAACAAAGCTGCAAGTAATGCCAAGAAACCCATTTTGAATAGCAAATTTCTAGAGAGTAAGAGGTAAGGCCTTTTATTTTTGTTTTTGTTCCATCACGAGGCTTCCCAAATGGATGTCAGAAGAAGTTAAGTTAGGGGAGAGAGATGGAGGTTCCAGGAATGGATCTCTGTCTTTGGTGCCTAGAACAGGCAGAGAGTTGTTTGTAATGTCATTTAAAACAGAGCCACTGGCAAATTGGCTGTCCCCTGCTTCTGTGTCACCTTAACTTTGGAAAATGCAGAAAATTCAGAATACTATTAAAGGCTGTCCACTTAATTTTCCTTCCTTACCTATCATCTTTAAATAGTAAAAATAAAGAATCCATGTCTATAGAGAACAATTTCTTTAAATCTTCCCCCAGTACATAGCTTTTGTATGTTTAGTTCTGCCCATGATAATTCCACAGCTTAGCTCTAGAGAATACATGGTTGTACCTCTTTCAGGATTATTCTCCAAATGAGGAACAGAAATATAACACAAAAGATGGAAGCATTTTGCCTCCACCTCCGTTTGTTCTTTCACATTTAAACTGAAGGAAAAAAAAATCAACAACAAACAAAAACTTACGCTTCCCTGCCGTGCACTTGTTTCTGACTTACTGTCTGGATTGGCTAAAATGTCAATGGCTGGGCATAATAACCACATCCTCCAAGAGTGTATTTACTTGACAGAGGTTCTTTTCATTTGAATGTTTAACTCCAATTGTCTTAGTTGACATTAAAAACAAGTCATTTAGCCATGACTGCCCACAGGAGGCTGGAAGATTCTTGACTTTCACTTTCCTGCATGGCCATTAGCAGGCATGACTAAGGTCTCTACCAGCAGGTGAATCTAGATGGGTCACGTTCTGCTCTAGCACTTTCCTGCATGTTTGCTCAGGTTGTTTCTCAAATCTTTGCTTTTGCATACTTAAAAAAAAAATTAAACCACATCTTCCCAAATCTTAACGTGTATTTGATTCTATTAGCTTTCAGCACCTTATCTGTGTATGAAAATGAGTATATTGAATTTGTGATGCCCTTTATAGTTAGTCAGTGAATATAATCAGATTTTAACTTCTTATGTAGGTAAGGTTTTCACTGTTTATCACAGAATGAAGTGGATCTGTCAGATCTAATGGTCTGATTAGGAAGATATATTCAAAATTCTGACCTCTATAATAAGACCTGACTTCTATGAAATACCCTCTGTGTGCCAGGGGTTATGCTAAGTGTCTTACACCTGTTATGTTATTTAATATTATGATAACAATAACTGGATAAGATGGGTGTATTTTTATCTCACTACTCCCTGCCTTTCTAATACACAAATCTTTTCTTATAGAAATAACAAGAAAACAAAAACCAAAGCAGTGTTCAGAAAAGAATTCAGCAAACCACCCAAAGCCATACAACCTAGTAATGATTAAAAAAAAAAAATCAGATCTAGGTTGTTGCTGGTGTTAGTGCTTTAACCAGTAGTGTTTATATTGTAACTTGTCCTGAAGGTGCATGTCCAAGGGATCATCATGATGTCATATCACCTTAAAAATGTAATGTGGAAACGGCATAGAAGCGAGTGAACCACAGTCTGGTTCTGTCAGGAGATGGGTGTACACTTTGGAAAGGGTGCCTGATTTTACTGCTTGGGCTTCTTCTCTTCATCAGTCACATCGAAATTGAACTAAGTATTTAAAAAATTATTTACATTGCTATTGTTCTAGTAATGTATGGATTATATGGTGGTTGAGGCCAGGGATTTTGGCTGTTGATGTTTTTCTCTTGCTAAAGTGCCTCTTTTACATTCCCTCCTGTTCCCTGCTGCCTGTCCTTGAAAGGTCACAATTTTCTCTCTAATCCCATTGTACCTTTCCCATCTTCCTCTGTTCTCAAGTTTCCAATTTATGAGTTCATGGCAATCGCTTATATGCCAGAAGCGCACCATGGATTTATGGCAATTTGAAAACTTTTTTTTTTTTTTTTTAAGTGACCCACCTCACGTACAACTTCCCTGGTCAAATGCCACGTCTTGCTGTATCTTCAGTAGGATGTCAAGCTAACAGAGCTGTAAATTAAGTCAAGTGACTGTCTTAACCCTGGGAAGCTGAACCTAAAAGACATTTTATCAAAATAAACTTGGCTGCCATTTCACGCCCGGGCTGGTAACAGACTTAGAGGAAACCCAGCAGGTCTGGAGAAGCCCAGATTCCCCCACTGGGCTCGTGTTTACATAATGAGCCCTTGGATGACAACCATCCCTAACTTCAGACTCTGGTGTTGCAATGTGCAAAGAGATCTGTCTACAGCAAAGAGCATTCTGTTCTTTCTCCTCAGAAAGAATAGTGGCAAGTTTGTCACAACTCCAAATTCTGACTTAGGATTTTCCTTATTTGGATGCCATCATTGATTTCACCTTGGGCTTGGTTTTGTGAAACTCTCTTATCTTCCATAATGGGCATGCTGAATAGGTCATGCCAAACTTGAACAACCTTTAATGTTTTAATTAATGACTAGATGCACGCACCGGATAAAGAACTCATAACTATAGCTACAGTTACGATGTTCCAAGAACTGCGCCAAACTCACCAAATATAGTTTTTCATTTAACCCTCCGATCAACCCTTATGGTACAAACAAGAAGGTTGAAGTGCAGCTAATTCATGCCATTTCCTACAAGGTAGTATGTAAAAGCAAAGCTAGAATTTGACCTCATGACCATATAATTGACTTTATCTCTGTGTCAGAACCCATGGTAGTTCTATGGGCTCCATTTGACTCAAAGTAGCATGAAGTGCCCTCTAACAACAGATTCCTTTACTGAGAGCAAAAGAGTTAAAATCTTAAAAAAGAAGGTTGCTGGTTCGATTCCCAGCCAGGGCACATAATCAAGATGCAAGCCAGGTCTCCAGTCAGATCCATAGCTGGAGGCAGGTGAAAAGCAACCATACATTGATGTCTCTCTCCCACTCTGCCTCTCTCCCTTCCCCTCTCTCTGGAAATAATAAATAAAAAGAATCTTTTTTAAAAATCCTAAAAAAAAAAACGTTAAATACTGAAGTGTAATTGTTTCTCCTCATCTAGGTTTCTTTTTTCTTTCTGTAAGTTTGCACTTGCATTGAAAATTTAAATTAAAAATTTTCCTGAGCATTTTGCACTTCTACTACATATTCTGTGTTTAATGATGTGTCAACATTCTTAATACTTACCTCTGCAATTTTATCTAGATGCTTGAGTTGAAAAATGCTACTGTACTATGGTCAATAAATGTTTCCTCTTTGTTCTAGGTGCCCCCCACCCCCAACTGTTCCTTTAAGACTTTTGCCTGGTTTGAGCTCCAAGGAAGTTAACACTTACTTGGTCATGGTTCACTGCGATTTCTGACCCACATGCTTTGTCCCATTCCCTTCACTGCCTTCTCACTTCTCAGGAATGCCTGATCTTGCTATTGGTTCTTACATTCTTGTCTGTTCTTACTCCCAGACCCTGGATATTGACTTCCTTCCTTCTAAACCATGACTTGAATTCTTCATGACACTTTCTCAGAAAAACAGTCTTGGTGGCACTTCTGTTGGTAACATTCCTGCCCAGCTTTTGTCCTGGCCCCTCAAAGAAAACCCGCAGCCTTCATTCTGAAAACAAAAACCAACTTTTATGCTTTAAGAAGTTAGTGCCCATTAGTGCATGATTGGATCAAAAACTTTGGTACATTTACACAATGGAATTCTACATAGCAGAAAGAAAGAAGGAACTTGTACCCTTTGCAACAACATGGATGGAACTGGAGAGGATTATGCTTAGTGAAATAAGCCAGTCAGTGAAGGACAAATATCATATGATCTCACCCATGACGGGACAATAATGAGCAAAACTAACAACAAGCAAAACAGAACCAAGTATATGCATACAAGGAATAGGCCTTCAGTGGTCAGGGGGGAAGGGGCTGGGGGGAGGGGGAGGCAGAGGCAAGAAAGGGGAGCAGCTTAGACAAGAACCTAGTATAAAGGAACCATGGCCATGGACAACAGGTGGGATTGACTTTGGGGGGGATGGGTGGGTGGAGAGGGGGATGGAGGGGAGCAAAAAGGTGATGGATGTAATACAACAACAATTAAAAAAAAAAGAAGTTACTCATATTGTTATAATGATAGCCTATAGTATAATAAGAGAAGAAACACATCAAATTTGAAAGTCAATCGGAATGTCACATAATAAAGTTTTTTTTTTAAAGCAACATTTTGACTTCCCTTCTTACCATGTTCATCAAATGATTAAGTGTTTATCTAAGTATTATAGTTACAGGGAACTTAGTATTTCCTGAGACAGCTCGATCCATTTTTCCCCCCTGCTCTTTTGGAATGCTCTTCCTTGTATTAAACAAAATTATATATCATAGGTCTGAATTCTCAACCACGCAACCACACAGAACAAATCCATTTCCTCTTACAAAAGAAAATACTCAACATCTATGGATAACTGTCTCTATGTATGTGAAGCTAACTATCTTCATTTATTTTTAACACTGCTTGTAGGGGCCGGCTTGGGAGCCTCGTGTTACCAAAAGAGAAGAATTTATATTAGGAGTTTACGGAGGTGTGGCTTCAGGAGTCCAGCACACAAAAGTCTTAACTTTTTGAACCAAATGTTTGAAATTTTGGCTGGAATAATAGAGTAAAGAGAGCAGAGCACTGAATAGCCTGACAACTCTGAACTGTCTTTTCAAACTACCCCCACCCCGTCCGTCCCTGGTAACACATTTTTTTGTGGCAAGTTTTACATTTTAATTGGGTGACAGCAATAACCTCCAAAGGGAGGCTGTGGCCACCACAGTTCACAGAACTACTATTGTGGCTGCACTGTGGTCAGAGAAAGTAAGATTCTCAGCAAATTAAATTCCCCCCAACATCCCAGAGAGGTTAGACTAATTACGGTGCATGCGAACGAGGAAACATAATAAGCCCTTCAAAATCATGGGTGGAGAATTGGAAATGACCTAGGAAAATGTTGACGATGTAGCTTCAGTGAAAATTGAAGGGCAAGAAATGGCAGAACCTGTGTGATTCCAATTACATTAAAAACCAAGACTTCTTCCACGTGGTAAATGAATAAAAGCCTAATAGTGATAATATCTAAACCATAGATTATGGGTGATTTGTAGTTTCCTCTGAATACCATTCCACAGTTCCTATAAGCAACATTGTTAATTCTATAAAAAGTAAAATGTAGACATAGAAAAGAAAGAAATATATAAATGTAAGTTTATTTAATTAAATGACCATAAATTCTGATAATGATGAGCATACTGAGAGTTAATACGTAGAAAAGGCTTGAAAGAATGACCAGTCAGCTGTAGGTACTCAGTAAATTCCCTTTTTTATTTTCTCTGTTCACTCCTGAGCCCTTAGATGAAATAACCTGCCCACATATTGTACAGAACAACCAAGCTGACATTGAATAGAAATTAATGTAAGTCAACAGAATCAAAATAAAGTGTGTTGAAAAGAGAAAATAAATAAACTTTGTGGGTTGAAGTAGCTTCTGAGGTGACTTTTAAACTCTAGGGTTTGCCTGGTTCTGTGACCTACCCCAGTACGGTCTAATTAAGTGTAGCATAATTAAGGGGAAAATCTCACAGTTAATTCCCAATAGTGTATGTGTTTACCTATTGTCAAGGCCAAGTGCCATTTCTGAACATCATTTAATGTGCCAGCACTCTTTAAGGACTTATAACCTCACATGTGAGCTTTTCCTGTGAGGTTGAGATCAATGTATTTGAGTCCCCTTGATCTAAGCCTGTAGATGTGAATGTGAGAGCCAGGAAACCATCTTCAGGGTAGAGTTGAGCTGAAACCAAGTTGCACTGCAAATGTCTCCTCTTCAGTTTTCCTTTTTCCATTTTTAAGTTAGAAACTCTTTGCTTGTTCATTGTTCTGCCAGAGCATTAAAAAGAAAATCCTTCCCTGGCGGGTGGCTCAGTGGATAAGCACCCGCCTGTAAAACCAAAGGTTGCCGGTTCGATTCCCAGCCAGGGCACATAACCAGGTTGCAAGCCAGGTCTCCAGCCAGGTCCGTAGCTGAAGGCAGGTGAAAGCCAACCATACATGGATGTTTCTCTCCCTCTCTGCCTCTCTCCCTTCCCCCTCTGAAAATTATAAATAAAATCTTTAAAAAAGGAATTAAATAAATAAATTACATTAAAAAAAAGAAAAATCCTTGGCTTCAGGTTAACTGGCCTTACATCTGTATCTCTCCCCCGCACACCATTTTGCTTTCTTAGATGCATGTTTGATGTGGTTAAAGCCTGCCTCAGTGTACTAATTACAAGCATTTAAGATGAACCTGAGCCACAGATTACACAAATGTAAAGAGCCAAAATAACAGCATTTTACATAAACAAGGGCAGAGAGACAATTTGTTCTTGTGAAAGATAAATAAAGTTAAACTCTACCCCAATCACCACGTGTCAGGCTATCAGAGGAAACATTGCTTCTCCAATGCTACTGTGCAAAAATAATTGAAGTGACATTTTACAGAGTCTAGCAGAGGTAATTTTTTTTTTTAAAGTGGGCCTACAAACTTCCAGATACTTTAGCTCACTTGAAGCTCTATTTGTATTGCGTCTAAGAGCTATTTGCATTGTGTGTTGGACTGAAATAATTGAAGGGCATAATTTCAGATGTGTTCTTTCTGCCTGAGAGAATCGGGGCCATCTCTTGGGGTTCAAAGTCAACCCCAGTATGTTAAAGGGACTTTCCAAATCCCCTCGGCTGTCCTCTTGAGAGTCACCCATGATGCTTATTTTTTTTGTTGGTTGTTCTGTGCCTTCCTATTATCTGTCAACGTACTCATTGTAAAACCTATTTAACTGTCATCTTTTCTTGCATATTGTGTATGAAAGGCCTTGACAGTGAATCAACTTTCTCAAAATAGGTGCCAGTTTAATTCAGAAACTAATTTAGACTTCTATGGGGGCAGTTACCAGGCAGGAAGTTTAGAGCAAAGATGAATAACATGTTCATTTTTTCCCCACATCCCCCCCATTCTGCCTGTTCTTCTCCGAGGTCAATATTGTTTAAAGTTATAAGATGAAAACTCCACAAATCACAATCTCAAAACTGTCAGGTACTTATTAAATTTCATTCCGTTCTGTACCAATTCTTAAGGAACCATCACTATCCTCCAATTTATACAAAGATTGAATAAAAACTGATAAAAAATTCATGGGATTGAAAAGTCATCCTAAATTTGATCTGCTATTACTGGAGAGAAAACCGGGCCAAGAAGCTTAGCCTGTTAGGCAGTTGGGCACTTGTGAACCGAGGAGTGACATGATTACATCTGGTAGTGACACATAAAATTGATTCCTCGATCATTGCTTACATGTTTAAAAAAATTATTATGAAGGCATAAAAGGGATAGTAACAAGCCAAAGCATACAGGCTTGTTGGAAACTTAAATTGCTATGGCAGAAAGTACTCACAAAATATTCACGCAGTCTTCCTTGGAGTTAAGTAACTCATCTGGCTGATGGTCTCTGAGTGACATATGTTACGTCTGGACTAAGGCCAGGCAGAACTGGTATGCCTCCTCTATCCTCTGTCCCCTTCAGTGGCAGCACTGGAGGCCATCTGCTGAGATAGCAAGTCGTGACATGGATGCTGTCTATAGCAATCATTGCAGGAGAGTTGCCCTGGGGCATTGCCCAGTGTGTTTGTTGAATTATGCCATTGATATTTGAGCATGGCCCAGTTTATCCATTACAATGACAAACAAGTACAAAGAAAAGATACTCAAGTATTTATATTATAATGGAAAAAAGTCACATTAAAATGAGATATCATTTCACCCATTATGTTTGAAAAAATCATAGAGTCCTGACTGGTGGCTCAGTGGATAGGCATCAGCCTGTGAACCCAAAGGTCGCTGGTTCAATTCCCAGCCAGGATGCATAACCAGGTTGGTAGTCAGGTGTCCAGCCAGGTGTCCAGCCAGGTGTCCAGCCAGGTCCGTAGCTGGAGGCAGGTGAAAGGCAACCATACGTTGATGTTTTTCTCCCTTTCTTCCTCCCTCCCTGCCCTTTTCTCTAAAAATAATAAATAAAATCATAAAAAAATTAGAAAGTTAGAAAGTACCAATTTTTTATTATTAAGTTTTTTGGGATGTTATCAGTTAATAAGATTATGTAGTTTCAAGTGTATAATTCTGTAGTGCATCATCTGCACCTTGCATTGTGTGCTCATCACCCAAACTTTCATCTCCTTTCTTGACCTCCTTCACCCTGTTCACTATTTCCCAACCCTCTTCCCCTCTGGTAACGACCATACTGTTGTCTGTGTCTATGAAGTTTTGTGTGTTCATTTGTTATTTTTTGTTTTATTTCCCATGAATGAGTGAAATCATTCAGTTCTTGCCCTTTTCCATCTGACTTATTTCACTTAGCATGATAGTCTTTAGATCCATCCATGTTGCAAATGGTGGTATTTTATCTTTTCTTAAGACTGAGTAGTATTCCGTTGTATGTATGTACCACATCTTTATCTGGTCATCTGTTGAGGGACACTGGATTGTTTCCATGTCTTGGCCACCATGAATAGTGTTGCAATGAATATAAGAGTACGTATATCTTTACAAATAAATGTTTTAACATTTTTTTGGGTTGATACTCAGAAGAGGGATTGCTTAGTCATATATTAGCCTTATCCTGAATTTTTTGAGGACCCTCCATACTGTTTTCCATAGTGGCTGTACCAATTTCCATTCTCACCAGCTGTGAATGAAGGTTCCTTTCAAAGTACCAAATATTGATGAAGATGTGAACAAACATAAGACTTCTTGCCCTGCTGGTGGAGATATTAAAAACAAACAAACAAACAAACAACTGATAAAGCCATTTTGGAGAGAAGTTTGCTAGTTAGTAATGAAATTAACAATGACATGATTTATAGATTAACAACCACCAGCTTTGGTTATGTATATCCTATTAACAATGTCACATTGGTCTATAAAGGAGATTTATGCTCAAAATTGTCATACTGTCCCTGCTTTAAATCCTGCTAACATGGTTTTTGTGCTGCTCCTTAGATTTCAATTGGCTTACATAATATTTGTGGTAGGAAAAAACTTGAGGTAACCTATATGTCTATTTCTGGTAAAATAAGAAAATATCCCAATCAATGAACTGGATACATATAATAAAACTTGGATAATTTTGAATTACAAGTGGAGACAATTAAGCATTATTTATATAAAATGAAAATACAGACACACATAAAATAACATTGTATGCTTTACAAAGTTACATATATAGTTAAGGCTGTGGGTGGGAAGGAGAAAGGAAGTGGGCACTGAATATAAGAGGGAAAATAAAAAGAAAGAAACAAGAAAAGAGCTTTGCTGACACAAACTGAGGAGGATATTTAATTTAGCTTTATACACCTGAGGTAATATAAAACATTAGAAGGAAAAACACAATTACCTGCCCACTTCAAATTCCACCTTGTGACATATCCATGTTAATATACTAGCAAGTATGTCCTATACCAGTGATTTTCAGCCAGTGTGCTGCAAAAAATTTTAGAACATGCACTACCTACCTGACTATTTAGTCAGGGGTGCTGCCCTCTTTTCCCTTAAATTGCCAAATTAAAAATGACCACAGCCAATGCAATAACAGCCATCCAGTATGAATGAATCAAGGTTACACCTATTTTTGTGGTCAGATTGACAAAAATACATTTATTTAGGTGTGGCGCAGAATTTGAGTAATTAGTTTCTGTGTGCCATGAGATGAAAATTTCTATTCTATGCTATGCTTACAAAAACACTTTTAAAGTTAGATTAACCTTTGTATAACCTTTATTTATGGCTGTAAGTCCCATTGTAGGGACACATTTTCTATTATCAACATGACCTTAGAGACTCATTAAACATCAACCTGAAAAGTTTCTTAGGTAGCAACTAGGCCAAATAATTATCCTTTTGTTTTGTTCTGTTTACCTAACTGTGACATGAAGAGCTGAGCTTTTTCAAGCTAACGGAAAAATTCAAGGATTGGGGCCAGCAATGAAAGATTTTCCATTACCACCAATCAGCTTTTTCCATATTCATGTTAAAAATTAGAGCGTGGTGAATGTCTGAACAAGATCAAAATAAACATCATCAGTCTGAATATTAGTTGTACTAATTCATGTTACACCAATTATGCTTGCCACTTGGAAACTATATTTTAAGATGATTTTTCAAGTACTCACACATTTTCGGAGAAAACTGTGATGGTATTAGAGGCTGAGCTGTTGATTACAAATGGGGTGAAATTTTGGCTCTATGTGATTTGTATAAAGAGGCAGAAATTTGGAGTGGAAGCACAGGGTGCTCTTTGGGCCTTATTCATCCTCATGGTATTTAATCCTTATACTCAAAAGGGAGCTCTTTAATTCTCATTTTTTTGTTATTATACAATGATTGGTTCAATGATAAGAAATATAAACAGTGTGGGTTGGGAAGGGGACAGAGAGGAGTAAAAAGAGGATGGATGTAATAAAACAACAATAAAATTAAATAAAAAAAAAGAAACATGAATAGTTAAGAAACTTAGAAAATATCCACTTGTAATTCACTCAGAAAAGTTTCTCCCTAAAAGGTGTATCTGCTGAGATTTTAATCAGGGAAGATATTCATTTTAATTTTAAATATTTTTATAGTATTCAGTTTTTGGAATATCTCCAAGGATATTGACATGCTGTATAGATATGAGATAGATTCTAAGTGGGGAGGATCATCAACTGAAACTTACTCCTCCAAATCTTCCACTGAAGGTCAGTTCAGTGATGGTCAGCATATTTATAGGCTAAACTGTAAGTGCATTGACTTAATAGGTCAATTGAACATACATATGCTTTCTAAGGATTTTATGTGGGTATAATTTTCATGTTCCTTATTTAAAGTCACAAATATAGAGTCTTTTGAGTAACAATATATCAATTCATGTCAAAGAATGAAAGCAAAATGATAAGAGATAATGAAACACCTGACAGCAGAAAATTTGACTTTATAATAATACATCCTGTTTCTCAGCATAATCTTTGATCTAGACGTATAGTGAAATAGTACCACGGATCTTTACATTGATGTATGAAATAATCTCTTTTTGCTAGGAAATCCAGAAATAGAACACAATCATTTAAAATCTTGTTTAGTGCCTTGGCTGGATGGTTAAGTCGGTTGGGACATCATCCCATACACCAAAAGGCTGTGGATTTGATTCCTGGTCAGGGGGTAGGTAAGAGGTAACTAATTGATGTTTCTCCTGCTGATCTCTCTCTCTCCCCCTCCCTCCTTACCTCCTTCCCTCCCCTCCTAGCTCTCTAAAATCAATAGAAACATATCCTTGGATGAGAATTAAAAAAAATCTTGTTTTGTAAAATAACATTTAAAAAAAGACAAAAGTTTTTTAATTACAGTCGACACACAGTATTATATTAGTTTCAGGTATAGAACATAGTGACTAAACATTTAAATACCTTATAAAAGTGATCACCTCAAAAGGGGATGGATGTAATACAACAACAATAAAATTAATTAAAAAAAAAAAGTGATCACCTCAATATGTCTAGTATCCATCTGACACCATATTAAGTGACATTTTTTAAAGTTAGTGCCAGAGTGTGAAATTGGTATTTTTGTGGGGTATAAAATGGTATAATTATTATGCTAAATAATCTATGTGAGTTGAAAGGTAATTTTTAAATATAATTTTTATATCTACCAGCTGTATGACCCGAAGCATACATCACTTAATTTTCTCAGAGTCACCATAGTTTATGATACCACAGCCTCTAAGAGATAACTTTTTTTGTGTGTGAGTTATTATGGGGCTGGCATTGCACTGAGAGGTTTACATATCATACTTCAAAGCTATATGAGGTAGGCGTGATTGACATCTTTAACATCTTTTCATCTGTAAAATAGGGATAATTAAAAAAAAATTCATGACTGGTAAGTGACCAAGTCAGGAACTGAACGTATCTATTTGTCCTACATAAGCTAGGGCACTTTTGGTCACATACAACACTCCCTGGTGTTGGCTTCTCCTGCACCCATTCATGAAGACATCCCAACCCCATGTATTCTGTGGGCTGATACGTGGTGTATTTTCTTCTACCTTTTCGTGTTGGTTTGAGACAACTTCCAACATGCTAATTAGGTCAAGAATAAGTAGATTTTCCTTTCCTTTTGATTCTTCTGTAAGGAACCAAAATAAATAAATAAACCCCAAACCAACTAGTCTTTTCAAAACACAAATCTGATTATGTTGTTTTCTGCTAAAAATTATTTAGTGGCTTTTTTTGTTTTTGTTTTTTGTTTTTAAATCCTCACT
Organism: Noctilio leporinus; assembly: GCA_004026585.1. Lineage (NCBI taxonomy): Eukaryota > Metazoa > Chordata > Mammalia > Chiroptera > Noctilionidae > Noctilio > Noctilio leporinus. Next base: position 104,459 of record PVIW01004013.1, on the reverse strand, counting down.
GAGGACATTTTTTCATTGGTTTAGAGGGAGAGGGAGGAAAGGAGGAAGTGCGGGGGTCAGGGAGGGAGAGAGGGAATGAGAGAGAACCATCGATTGTCTGCCTTCACGTATTGGCTCCAGCCAACAATAGAACCTGCAACCTGGTATGTGCCCTGACCTGAAATCCAACCTGTTATCTTTTGGTCTGTGGGCCAGTGCTCCAACCAACTGAGCCACACTGGCCAGGGCCATTCAGTGATTTCTGATTACTGTCAAAATAAAGATGAGAACATTTACTCAGGTTTTTGGCAGCATGACCGGACAGACCCTTGCCACCTCTCTGGTCCCACCCTGCTTCACACTTTCTCTACACAAAAATGCTTCATTCCTCTTCTTATTATAGGTATGCTTCCTTTTCTGAGAGAAGTTTTCCTTTACTCATCATCTGTTAAATTTCTTTCTTTATTTTTAAAGGTTTTATTTATTATTTCTAGAGAGAGGGGAAGAAGGGAGAGAGGCAGAGAGGGAGAGAATCAATATATGGTTGCCTTTCATCTGCCTCTAGCTTTGGGCCTGGCGGGAGACCTGGCTTGCAACCTGGTTATGGGCCCTGGCTGGGGAATTGAACCAGTCATTTTTGGGTTCAAAGGCCGGTGCCTTATCCACTGTGCCAGCAGCCAGGGCTTCATCTGTTAAATTTCTTAAGAAAATGTTTTCCCATATAGTCCATCAGTTTCTTTGGTTAAATGCTCCAAGTGAAAAGGATTATATTGCTTCCTAGCATTTAGCTCAGTTCATATAGAAATTCACAGGATTTAGAATAGCCAAAACTCCTTTGAAAAAGAAGAATAAAATGGGGGACTTACTCTACCTATTTTTAAGACTTACTACAAAACTGCATAATCAAAATAGGGTGGTGATGGTTCCTGAGTGTATACATATGTGGAAACTAAGCAAATTGTACACTTTAAATATGTACCATTTATTGGATATCAGTAATACCTCAATAAAACTGTTAAAAATCATTACTGAAAAGAAATCTTGAATTTCAAATTACACCAATAATGGAAGAAAAAACAGCAAACATTGCCTGATGAGAGAGTCATGTCTCTTTCACTCCCAGTGCAAGCCTGTTGGAACTCACAGTGAGGTTAAAGACAAGCTAACAGAGGCAAACAGGAAGCAACCTGGTCTTCCAGTTAAGCTGGTGGCACAGGTAAACACGGCTTGCTTCCTTGTACAACCACATCAAAGTTACAACTGAACTGTGGAACAACCGTCCCTCAGGCCCATCAGAGATTGAGTTGAATGGAAATGTGACAAGTGTGGAATTAAAGAAACCACATCTATCCAAACCAGTAGAAATGGTGAAGATGTGGAATGGGCTGGTCCCACATCCATGTGTGGTGGGTAAAAATTGAAGAGAGGTATCACAGGAGCAAGGAGTCCCAGCTCCACACCAGGCCCCCAGTCCAGGGTTCCAGTGCCAGGAAGATAAACACCCGTAACTTCTAGCTGCAAAAACCAATGGGAATTGAGTCAGTGAAAGAAATTTCCTGAGCCCCAAGCAGTTCCCCTTAAAGAACCCGCACATGGACTTACACAGGTGCACTCTCTTTGTGCTCCAGCACCACCAGGGTAGCAGCTTGAAAGGCACCAGTGGCAAACGGAGAAACTGAAGTGTCTGGCAACAAGATGGAAGCTGGGGAACGGCTTTCTTCCAGACAGAAAGGTGAGCAGAGGCCATTGTCACTTGTCTGAGCACCCCTTGCTCCCATGAAGCCCCAGAGCCAGCTGGATGGGGGGGAGGGGGCAAAGGGGGAAAGTTGGGACAACTGTGACAGCATAATCAATAAAATATAATTAAAAAAGAAGGAGCCTGAAATTTTTTTCCTAGGGAACTGCTTGATATCGCAGATATGGTTATCAATGTCTTACATTCTGTTTATTTTGTTTTCAGATATTGACTAAAGCTTGTATGAAATCATCACCCTTAGCAAGATGGTTAAAAATGAAGCATCTGAAACATGAAGTGAGCCCTGTGCAGTGGGCAAACGAGTATCATGGCTTATTTAGCAAGCTGATGGGTGCTTTCTTCCCTTTTAAAGATTCTTGTGTGTGGAACACAGCTTGTTTTGCTATATTGGCTTCTCAAACACAGATTTGACATGAATTGAACCAAGAGCCAGATGCTTGAATCATAGTGATAATTTTTAGTGACAATGACAAGGTTACTTGTTTCAATAACCCATAAAATAATCATTTAAAAACTTGGCCTATTTCATACCTTAAAAAATATTTTTCCTTGTACCTATAATGTATATGAGTAGACTTAAATATACATCCAATTTATTAAAAAGTATACATATGTTGGAGGGAAAATCCAAGGCAGAAATGAGCCTCTTAGGAATATTCAAGCACTTAGGAAGCATGCAGACTGTCCAAGTGAATGGTACTGAATTCGCAGAGAATTTATGAGTGTGTTTCTTGCAATTCACCCTGCAGGGCTAGTTCAAGTTTGAGCTTAATAACATTGAAAGTTAATAGTCCTAAAAATATAGCATTTTGACATGTTCTGTATTGCATTTTATAGAAAAGTTGTTGTGATGTTGACCTACAACTATTTACACTTAACACCAAGAGACTTCAAATAGTAAAGAAAATACTGGAAATTTTTTGTAGCCCCACTGAATGGTGGGCAGCATTCAGAATGTGAAATTGAGATTGTATCTCAAGTTGGTCTGAAGGTTGTGGGTCATTGTTGAGATTATATCTTGGTATTTCCAATTTTAAAAGAGATTTATTTATGTATGTATGTGTGCATGTGTTTATTTTTAGAGAGAGAGGAAGGGAAGGAGGGAGAGAAATATCAATGTGTGTCCTGTGCCCTCCCAACTGGGGATCTGGCCTGCAACCCAGGCATGTACCCTGACTGGGAATCGAATTGGTGACCCTTTGGTTCACAGGCTGGCGCTTAGTCCACCGAGCCACACCAGCCAGGATTGTCTTATAATTATTAAGAGTGGTCAAAGCTTCATAGCAGTCAAGGGACAAGCCTCATACTTAGGATTTACCAAAACTATCCCAAATCAGATAGCAAATTCATTGCAGAGTTTCTATTGTGATTGAGAACATATTTTGATTAATATTCAAACAGTAAGTACTATTTTTGGTTTGGCTTCTTTCTTTCATTCAGCTTAAGTATTTTGAGATTCATCCACATTTGCTGTGAATGTTAATAGTTCATTGCTTTTTATCGCTGAGTAGCATTTTATTGTGTAATATACCAATTTATTCATCCTTTTACTTACAGATGGACTTTTGGATTGTTTTTAGTTTTGGGCTATAACAGATATATTTGTTAAGAACATCTGGGCATGACTCTTTGCGAGGACATCTGCTTTCTTTCTCCTAGGTAAATAATAGGTGAGGAATGCTTGGATCATGTGGTAGGTGCAAATCTAACTTTGAAAAAAATTATTTTGGGGTGGGGAAGGGGAGAGCATGGGGGGAATGGGATGAATGTAATACAACAATAAAATGAAATTAAAAATTTTATTTTTCACTTTTTCAATTATCATTTACATTCTATATTATTTAGTAGTAGTCATATACTTTACAGTGTTCTCCCTGTTATTTCCAGTATCCACCTGGTACCATACATAGTTTTTGTAATATTATTGACTATATTTCCTATGCTGTATTTATTATCCGTATAACTATTGACATAGCTAACTTTTAAAAAACCTTCACCTGAGGATATATTGATTTTAGAGTGAGAGGAAGTGGCAGGGGGAGTGAAATCAATGTGAGAGAGAAACATCAATCAGTTGCCTCTGTGTGTGCCCGACTGGGAATCGAACTCCCAACCTTTTGGTGCACAGGATGACACGCCAACCAACTGTACCACCTGGCCAGGACTACATGTGTAATTAAAAAAAAAAAAAAAAAAAAAGCCCAACTGTATCCAAAACAATCCTACCATTTTACTTTCACATTAGCAGTGTCTGAAAATTAGACTTCCTTCACATACTTGCCAGGACTTGGTATGGTCATTAAGTGTTTTTTCACCATTTAAATAGATGTGTAGTGGTATGTAGTTGTGATTTTAATGTGCATTTTCCTAAAGACAACTAATGTTGAACTTTGTTTCATTTGCTTATTTGCCATTCATGTATCTTCTGTTTTGAAGTATCTGGTCAATCTTTTGTTCATTTTTTTTTACTTTTTCAGAGTATATGCATCTATTATGAGAGTAAAAAATTTACGGCAATTACATATAGCTCCCTTGTATTTATACTGTTTTTAAAAAACGGGATTGTTTGGCTTCTTATTATTGCATTTTGAGAGTTCTTAATATATTCCTGAATAGAAATGATTTATCAGGTACAGTAGTTCCCCCTTATCTACTGGGGATAAGTTGCAAGCAGCCCAGTAGATACCAGAAACCTCGGCTAATATTGAACGCTAGTCCACTTCTTCAGCTCTGCCAGACAGTGACGGCAGCTTCTTCATCAGCAGACGAAGCCTCTAGGGTAATATTTTTTTCAGTCCAAACCTGTTCCTGAATCTGGGACCATCTCTCAGCGGCAGCAAACGGCTTGGTGTCACCGTTGCAGGGGATCTCCTTGCTGAAATCTTGCAGGTTCCAATGCTTCCTGGCGGAACCCGGTATTGTTTCTGTTCACATTTGCCACCCGCAAATTTAATGCTTTTTCCATTACACACACACCAGTCACTTTTGAAGTCGGAGCTGTGGCAGCAAAACTGGCATGAATTTCTTTTTTGCTTCTTTATGATTTTATGGACAGACGATTCATTCTTCCTTTAGGTAGTAGCCACCTTGGCAGGTGATTTTCTCTCTTGCCTGAAGTTGAGAAAGTTCACCTTTTCACTTTTCTGTTATTTTTTACTGTCAGGCTTCCCTTTGGCAGGTCCGAATTACCCGTCTCACCACTCTTGTGCTTCGCGGCCATAATCAAACAAAAACTGACTTGAACACGAGCACCGTGACACCGACAGCCCCTCTGAGAACCAAGAAGCTACGCAGGGACCTCACGGCGGGAGGGTCTACAGCGCTGAACGCTGGACAAGGGATGATTGACGTGCTGGGCGGGACGCAGCAAGCATCGCGAGATTTCCTCACGCTCCTCAGAGCGGCGTGCCATTTAAACCGAGTCAGCCCTTGATTTCCGGAATTTTTACTTCGGTGTCTCCGGAGCCTGGTTGACCTGGGGTGAGCGAAGCTGCGGAAACTGAAACTGCGGGTAAGAAGAGACAACGGCATATGCTTTGCAAATGTTGGCTTGCTGAAGAGCGTCTTTTAAAGAGGAGTGTTTTAAAATTTTGACGCCTGTCGAGGTTAGTTACCTGGACCGGCAGTGGCGTGGCCGGAAGCGGGGACTGAGGTGGCCGTGGGTGTGTCTGTGGGGAGGGGCTGTGTTAGAATCTGTAGGCTGAGGGGGGCCCTCATCCCGTGGAGGAACGAAAAGTGACCTCCCGCAAAGAAGGGGGGCACCTGTGCACCTTACCTCGTTGAGCTAGGACGTCAGTCCCTTTTGGTGTCGGGGTCTAGCGGGAACACGGGCTCTTGGCGAGTCTCGAGTTGGCTGGCCTCGGACTAGAACTCGCCCCCTCCGCGCTGCTGGCTCTCAGGCCTGTGCCCTTGGCCTGGACCCACTGCCCGGGGTCACCTGCCTGCCCACCTGAGACTTGGGGTCCGTAACTGCCCGAGTCACCTCCTTACAACAAATCTTCTGTCTCTCTGTGTCTACACCCCATCGGTTCTGTTTTCTGGAAAACACTGATGAGCAAATGCAAAGTCCAGTTCATCAATTTCTTATTTTTATGGATTCATGTTTTTGTCACTGTATCTAAGGAAATTTTCCTGAATCCAAGTCACAAAGGTTTTCTTCTAGAAGTTTATAATTTTTTAGTGTGTATTAAGGCTATGGCCCATTTTGAGTTAAATTCTGTATTGGTATGAGGTATGTGTCAAAATTATGATGATGATTATTTTTGACAAATGGATGTCTAATTGCATCACCATTTGTTTAAAAGATTATTCTTTTGCCATTGAATTATCTTTGCATTCTTGTTGAAGATGAGTTGTTCATATGTATTTGGGTCTAATTTTTGGATGCATTATACTTATGTTGATCAATTTGTTTAGCTTTTAATGTTAGTCGTGCATCTTTTTAGAAGTTGTTTTGGAAATTTTAGGTCCTTTGTATTTTCCTGTTAGTGTCAGAATCAGTTTGTCAATTTCTACAAGATGTTTTTACTTGGATTTTGCTTTGATTTTTTGAACTTTTACATCACTTTGGAGAGACCTGATATTTTAATTATATTGAGTCTCTTGACTCATAAACATAATTTATTTCCTTATTTAGGTCTTCCATTTCAATAATGCTTTGTAGTACTCTGTGTTCAGGTTGTGCACATATTTTTATCAGATTTATCTTTGATAATTTCGTTTTTGATGCTATTGTAAACAATAGATTTAAATATTTTAGCTTCCAGTTGTTGGTTGCTGGTAAATGGAAATATAATTGATTTTACGTGTTGATCTTGGATCTTGCAGCCTTTCTAAGTTTATGTACTGGTTCTACTTGCTTTATTTCATATTCCATCATTCAAAAAAAAGATTATATTTGTTATTTTTAGAGAGAGGGGAAGGGAGAGAGGGAGAGAGATATCAATGTGTGGTTGTCTTTCACCTGCCTCCAGCCATGGACCTGGCCAGAGACCTGGCTTGCAACCTGGTTATGTGCCCTGACTGGGGAATTGAACCAGCAACCTTTGGGTTCACAGGCTGGCTCCTTGTCCATTGTGCCACCTGCCAGGGTTCCATTGTGTGTGTGTTTTTTTCTTTTAAATTTAATTTTATTGTTGTTGTATTACATCCATCCCCTTTTTGCTCCCCTCTGTCCTCTTCCTCACCCACCCACTCCCCCTAAAGACAATCCTGCTTGTTGTCCATGTCCATGGTTCTTCCATGCTAGTTCCTTGACTAAACTGCTCCCCTTCTTTGCCTCCTCCTCCCACTTCCTCACTCCCCCCTCCATTGTGTTTTTTAAAAATGATCATGTGATGTGTGAATAAATAGTTTCACTTCTTTCTTTCCAAGCTGAATGCCCTTTTTTCTCCTTGCCTTATTACCTTGGCTAGAGTCTCTAGTACAATGCTGAACAGAACTTGAGAATGTACTTCCTTTTTGAGAAGTTCCCTTCTATTTGTAGTTTGCTGAATTTTTTTTTAAGGATCAGGAATTAATGTTGGATTTTGGTATTTCCTCTATCTATTGAGATGAACATGTAGAGTTTAGTGTGTTAATAGGGTGATTTATATTGGTTATCAAATGTTAGACCAACTATGGAGTTTTAAGTTAAATTCAAATTGGTCATGATGTATTATTGTATACCGCAGGAATTATTTTGCTGAAATTTTACTGAGAATTTCTGTATTCACGATTTAGAGAGTAATTGGTTTATAGTTTTCTTTTTGTAAAATATTCTTGTTTGACTTTTGTGTTATATTAGTATAATGCCAATGGGCTGAAAACTGTTTCCTCATTTTCACATATTTGCAAGAATTTATGTAGAATTGGTATTATTTCTTTGTTAAATATTTGGCACATTTCACCAGTCACACTATTTGGGCCTGGACTTTTGTTTGTGGGAAAGGTTTTAACCTCAGATACAAGTTACTTAATAGATATGGGTTATTCAGGTTACTTGTTTCTTCTTGAGTGAGCTTTGGTACATTTTGTTGTTTTAAAATGTTAATTTTAATTGCATTTTAATTTTATTTTTATGTTTTTTTTTTTTTTAGTTCTTTGTGTCATCCAAGGAATTTGTTCCTTTCATTTAAGTTGTTAATTTACTGACATAAAATTACTTATATTTCCTTTTTATTAGAATCTGTAGAGATTTTATTTTTCTTATTCCTGATATTGGTTATTTGTTCTCTCTCTTTTTGTGAAAAATCTTGGGAGAAGTTTATTAATATTGTTGTTTTTCCCAAACAACCTGACTTTGCTGATCTTGTTTTTAATTGATTTATACTTAATTCTTAATTCTTTTCTTTTTTGGCTAGCTTTGGTTTTAATTTGATTTTTTTTTTTAAAAATAGATGCTGAGTTCATTATTTGGAACCCTTCTCCTCCTCCTCCTTCTGAAGCAGTGCTATAAATTTTGTGCTATTCCTTTAGAAGCATCCCTCAAATTTTGACATTTTTGTGTTTTCATTTGCATTCAGTTGAAAATCATTAAATTTTTTTTGTTAGTTTTCCTTTGATGTATGGGTTATTTCGTAAGGGTATTATTTCCAAATGTTTTGGGATTTCCCAAAGATATTTCTGTTATTGATTTTTATTTAAATTTCATTGTGTTCAGAGAACATAATTCATATAACCTGAATTTTTAAAGCATTTCTTGAGATATTTATGGCTCCAAACATGCTTTGTCTGTGTATATATTCTGTGTGCACCTGGAAACACTGTATTCTGCTGTTGGGAGCAGTATTCTATAGAAGCCAATTAAGTCAAGTTTGTGGTTTTCAAGTTTTCTGTATCCTTATTGATATTCTGTCTGCTTTTTCTATTAATGGCATCTGACTTTAGTTGTAAATTTCTGTTTTTACTTAGAATTCTAGCTTTTTTGTTTGTTTCATGTATTGTGAAGCTCTGTTACTAGGTGTGTAAATGTTTATGATTTTGAAATCTTTTGCCTGGCAGACCAGCACAGCTTTTACATGTATCAGAATAACAAAATCTAACACAGTGTAATCTTCTTGGATAAATCTTCCTTTTATATGCCCCCAAACAAAAAGGTACTTCTTTTTGTTCTGAAGGAAGATAGGAAGTTGCCATTCCTCTTGCTATAATGATTGTTCCACTAGCATCAAACTTGGGTCCCTGTTTTTATAACTTCTGTATAATTAGTCTCTCAATTTCATGCCGAATTGCAATGTAATATTTTCAAAAATATTTTATGTTGCAATTAAAGTCTGTACCTGCAGTTTCAACAGTATATAAATGCTAATGAAGAGATGACAGTATGAGCACCTGTGACCAAGTTTGACCATGTCCAGGCAATGCTCAGTATATCTGATTGTCACTTAAGTGACACTAAGTGTAACATATACCTTAATGTTTAAATGTGAAAAAAGTCCACTTAAAATCTAAGAAATTTGGAGTATATTAGATAGGATTCTATAAAGGGATAAATGAAACAGTGAAGATGACTATCATCATGGAGCTTACATTCCATTGTGTAGAGAGGCCAGTATGAAACAGTTCAAAATACGCCAGGCAGCTCTCTCCTAGGGTGTGTGCTGTGAAGAAAAAGAATGAAGAATGTAAAAGAGGTTAATGAATGGGCCTGTCATTGGGCCACCCTGGAGGCCTTTCTGAGTCTGTTGGGAGTGAGATGAAAGATTTGGATGCCTGAGAAGTGGGAAGAAACTGTTGGGGCATGGCCTGGTGAAGGAGCATTTGTGAGAGAGAGCTCATGGAAACCTTTTGGTCAGAAGTGAGCTGGACGCTGGAGAGACACAAACAAAATCCATGTGGCTGGTGTTTGGTGAGTGTGGTCATCATGGTACCAGGTGAAGGTGGAGTGTAGTTAGTGAGGGCTGTCTTTGCATCAAGGTCTCCAAGTTGAGCCAGAAGAGTAAATATTCCTTTAGTATATATGTACATTAAACACGTTACAACCCGTGTATGTGTCTTATTTCCACCCCGACTGGGTTCTAAATGCAGAAGGAAATACGTCCAGCCTCCCAGCGTGCTTAGCATCTGTACTGCATGCAATTTAGCACTTGGATACATGTTTCCATGTGTTACTTGCAAATTGTATCATCTGTTTTAGCCTTTTCACTCTGTGCGGGGAAGGGCCATGTTATATTGGCTTCATTAATATTATATGGCTTCTCAAGAGGATGGTTACGGTTGGGGAAAGCAGGGGGTCAAATGGGTTGATGCAAAAGCAGCATGTTTTCTGGCAATTATATTAACCTGTTAGCACTCAGAAAGAATTTAATTGGAACATCTTTCTCCAGGGCAATCTGGAAATATGTATCAACAAATCTAAGGATTGTTTTTAAGGCTTCTATTTAAGAAGCTGTATGAAACAAGTGATCAGAACAAAGCTACTTTTAACAAGGATATTCATTGAAGTTCTTTTCATAATAGCAAAATAATATCAGCAAGTTAATGCTGGAAGACAGAGTGACTGAAATATTATGTAGTATTAAAATTGTTAGTTTTATGTTTCTTGACATAAAAAACTAAAATATTTTACTGAAAAATATGAATAGAGGTAGAGTATGATCCCAGTGCTGGAAAAGAACAAATTTGTGTATGTATGAACAGAAAAAGAAAAAAACTTGGCCGTACACTAAATTAGAAAGAGCGGCTGTTTCTTTGTAATGAGTTTATCAGTTGGTTTCCTTTTATTTTTACCCATCTTTGTATTTCCTGAGGATCTTATAATAAACACATAACTTATGTGTAAAATATTGGGAAAAGTTGTATTTTGAAAAAAAATAAGGGTCAGTAACGTGGTAAAGGAGCTGACTTAAGAAGATGTGTGAAGTAGGCTCAGGACATGCTTGGGACAAGCCCCGAGGAAAGCGGTTTCTGGCACTATGCGAGATGCGGAGCCCATGACCGTCAGCAAGTGCTTGTTAAGGCCTGAGTTTTGTCCCCTTCACAATATATAGGTCGAAGTCCCAACCCCCAGTACCTCCGAATGGAATCTTACTTGGAATTAAGGTCTCTAAAGAGGTGATTAAGTTAAAAGGGGGCCGGAATCCCATGAGACTGATGTCCTTGTGAGAAGAGGAAAAGACACCAGGATGCGCACTGTCAAGGAAAAGGCTGAGTGCAGGCACAGCAGGAAGACAGCCACCCAGGAGCCAAGGAGAGAGGCTCAGGAGAAGCCAAACTTGCTGGCGCTTCCGTCTTAGGCTTCTAGTCTCAGGAACTGGGAGAAAACACATTTCCTGTTGTTGAAGTCACCCAGTGTGTGATCCTTCATTATAGAGGCTCTAACAAACTAATACAGTGTTCAAAAAATCATAACTGCTTTGATAAGAGTTATCAACTGCCAGGTGCTGCACTCTACACGTATTACCTTCAGTGTTCATGACAGAATTCAAAGCTGCTGTCCACGTGCACTGTGCACCAGGAAGAATCGCAGGTGAAAGAGAGGAAAGGAGGATAAGTGGGGATGGAAGGAGATTGGACTTTGGGTGGGGAATGCACAATACAATAGACATCACACATGATGTATCATACACCTGACACCTATAGAATTTTATTCACTGATGGCACCCCAGTAAGTTTAATTAAAAAAATGGTAACATCCTTGAGAGCGATGATTGTGCCTTGTTTTTCCCGAGAGCTCCAGGATTTTACAGTGTGTTTATTGCAGAAGCGGGATGTTTTGCAGCCGAATGCATTGCCCCTTTCCTGTTTGTTGTAGATACAGACCAGGCGTTCCATTCCATCGGATTTCATTTAAACACTGAAAGCCATATCTCCATATCAGTTTATATTAGTTCCTCCAGGGTAAATTTCAACTGAGGGGGAAATAACTACACCGTGATATGAGTCCCTTTCCTTTATTTAAATGATCTATTTCTTTGTTTTTGCCGCTATTTACCATTGTCTTTTTGCACGGACTTAGTTCATAATGCAGATCCCTTCAGTCAATACGTACGCGTGAAATAGTTAGCTTGCGGTGCGCTGTTGGAATAACATTATCCGGCCTTCTGAATACCAAGTACTGTGGAAGGGACTCAGGGGCTTCTTTCGGGAGAGAGGACTGGCGGGAGGATGCGATAATGGGGAGCGGGACAGGTGAAAACTGGGACTCTTCCAGTTTGAAAGAAGCATCAGTTTAACTTTTAGGGATGGTTGCTTTACCTGGAGGAGAATTGCCTTTGTGCGGTGGGTACGAATAGGGAGAATAGCAATAGCATTAGCTGCATCCTTCCACCTTGCCTTCTCTCCCCCCCGGAATTGGGCAACTTGTGGGTCACTACACCCACTAGGATCCTTCGCCCCCCGGCCCCAGTACACCAGCCTCTTCCTGCTGTCCCCACACGTGCACCTAAAATGCTCCTATCTGGTCCTCAAATGTCATCTCTCCCATTAGGCTTTCCTGACACCCCCACCCCCTGCCCTGCATCAGAGCCAGTTTTTTTTTCTTTTCTTTTGTGATGTCGTGCAAATTTGTCTGTACCCGTACTATTATTTAGGCAACAGCATTTAATTACCATGTTTGTTTGCGTGTCTCCAAAAACGGGATAAGTCTTACATACCTTGGCATTCTCTAAAGCGGCAGGGTGAATGGGGCAAAGCAATCATTACAAAAATCTGTGCTGACTAAATGATTGTGAAGAAATATATCTTGAGGGTGTTTTTTGCATCTTATCTAACAAAGCTCTTCCAAAATGTTCACCCATTTCCACAGTAACTTGATCTCACTCAAGAATATGAAAAGATTAGTACATGACAAAGGCAGATTAGAATTAGAAATACCATCAGTCTATTTTTTGTCTTTCTTTCAAGCATGAAAGGTTTTTGTCTTTTAGACCAGAAAAATAACAGTCTAAAGTGATTGTTATTAGATGTGGCATAAGCCTTTAGTGTGTTGACTCTTTGGGAAACTAGAACTAGGGTATGATTAAAAATGTCAGTAACGGAAACCTGACAGGATTTTATTCTTCATAGCGATAGAGTCCTAGTGTGCACAACAGGATGTTACTGTTGGCTCAGGTGGATATGAATACTTATGTATATATACACACGTATACAATTTTAAGTATTTTTAGTGAGTGTTGTGATTGATCATTTTTATGCGACTATTACATTGACTAATAGCTAGCTCTAATTTGGTGTATACCTTCTCTTTCTAAAACATCTCTGGAGACTTTTCAGTATTATAGGTTTGTTATTTTGATAAAGAGGAAAACACATGTTGGTTAAACTTTTCAATAATCCCTGCCCCTCAGCCATTTTTCTAAATATAGCCTGCACCAGCGGTGAACGTTGGATGATGTGGGCCAATAACTTCACACAAAAGTTCTGCAGGCACCAGTTGTGTTAATGATAATCCAACTTCTACACTAGAGTCTTCTTAGTGGAAAACCATTTCCACACAATCTCTTTCACTGAGTTAAAAAAAACAAGACATAGAATTTACTGAACATTTGAAATAGTGGCTTTTAAGAACAGGGTTTGGTTCTTTAAACCGGAATCCCTTGGAACGAGCCAGAATTGAAGGCAACAAAGCTGGAAAAGTGTAATTCTGATGCATGGTCCTACTTGAGGCAAGTTGAACTCAAGAGGTGCTCAGGGAATCGGAGCTTAAATATTGCTTCTCTAGTACTCAGTCAGGCTCACTGGAAGGGAAGTGTTGGTTATTGCAGCTGGCCCCTAAGGTCTGCTCGGGGTAACAATGTCATCTAGTCCAGTTTCCTGGGAGATTTGTGATCGATAAGGTGATAAGAATCAATCTGGAGGGAAGAAACATGCTTTAGACTAAGAAACAGAGGCACCAACAAGCTGTTTAGGCTCTGAGGAGGGATATTCAATCTTGAAAATATCACCATCATGCCACTTAGGACTGTGTGTGTGTTTATGATTGTTTATAGTTTGCAGGGCTCATTTTGTGCCTTCAGTGGTAAGGACCCTGTCTGGAAAACACACACATGAATATATAGGGCAGTGATTAGTATCCTTTGAATCCAACATTGATTTGACAAAAAATTAATGATTGAAGAAAGAAAGCAAGGAGGGTGGAAGGAAAGAAACTCTGTTCTTAACCTTGACTTTTCTATTAATTTAATTTAATCCTGACTTTTCCTTGGGTAAATCAGTCCATGTACTCAGATTGGCTAACATGATTAGATGAGACTAAATATGTTTCCTAAACATTTTCCAGATAGAATATTTTATAGCTCCTTTGAAATGTTGGTCAGTTTCAAAAGAGAGAGTGTTATGGAATGAATTGCTGGGAAGTACTTTATGTAAGCCAGTGTTGAGGAAGAAAGCCTTACCAGTGACTGCTGCCCTTCCTGGAAACCAGCGTGGCTGGCCTTTGGTGGGAGCCCCAGGTTTGTCTTCCTGCTGGTGTGGCTGGTGTGGCTGGCGTGGCTGGTATGGCTGGTGTGGCTGGCATGGCTGGTGTGGCTGGCGTGGCTGGTGTGGCTGGCGTGGCTGGTATGGCTGGTGTGGCTGGCGTGGCTGGTATGGCTGGTGTGGCTGGCGTGGCTGGTGTGGCTGGCGTGGCTGGCGTGGCTGGCGTGGCTGGTGTGGCTGGCGTGGCTGGTATGGCTGGCATACCAGAGTGGGCACAGGAGGGCAGTTTAGAGAAGGCCCCTCTTTCAGTCTGTAAAACTACTCCAATAGTATCCATTCAAGGTACTTGCCCCTTCACCATTGCTAACACTTTTTAGGGGATAAAGAATTATTTCATGGAGTGGCTTCAGAATCACCGAGAAAGAAGTCTGGCCCTATCACTTACTCATTATGGGATGCTGGGCAAGTCACTTAGTATTTCTCAATCAAATGTGTTAAGTATTTGTAAACTTAAGGAATGCTACCAAAGTTGAAAATGTTGATGGTGGTTATTATGGATGTTAATTATTATTCTAATGATTTTTATCTCTTAACTGGGGATGCCCATCAGTCTATGAACATTATTCTCTGGATAGGAGGTCATAAAGAATTTTAATGGATGCATTATCAATTTTTTTCCCTTGTGATTAACTCAGCCTCATGCAGACAGAGAAGATACTGAACTAGATGGTGCAAGAACTTTAGGGTTATATAGATCTGAAATAAATCTCATTTCAGTCTCTTAGTATGTATGAAATGTTGACAAATCCACAAATACCTGAACCTCAGTTTTTTGTGTAAAATGGTGTTTATATTTTACTACCAGGGTACTATGGAGGAATAATGAAGCCTTCATAAATCCAGAATTTTTCACTAGTTACTGAGTAAACTTATCAGTTGATTACTGCTTAAGATGTTAAATGTTTGCTACTTGAATCTATTTTCTATCTACTTTCATCAGTTGCCATTATTTGTCCAAATTATTTCAGTCGAAGATCTTGGGCATTTTTTTTAGTAATACCAATGTTTTCTATAAAACCTTTGAAATTATGAGTAGGTATCTCCGAATGCTTAGAAAACTGACTTGTGTGGCTAATTTATATGAGCAAAGGGTGAAGAACTCTGCAAATTATGATTGTGCAAGTAGGTTCTCCTAATTGTTTAAATAATTCTGTCATGAACAGAATGGTTGGGACCTTGCTTTAAGTTTACCCTTATATCACTTTATCAAAATCTGTGATGGGCAGAATGTAAAGAAGATGAAGACTGTAACTCGGGCCTGTTCTCTTGATTCAGAAAAGGAATTACAGTTGACCCTGGAACAACAGCTGTTTGAAATGCATGGGTCCACTTATATGTGGATTTTTTTCAATAAATACTGTAAATGCATGTTCTCTTCCTTATTATCTTAGTAATTTTTAAGTCAAGTTTACTTTATTGTAAGAGTGCAGTATATAACATATATTACATATAACTTACACATGTTACATTTAAGATATGTATTAATCCACTGTTTATGTTATCAGTAGGTCTTCCAGTCAACAGCAGGCTATTAGTAAAGTTTTAGGGGAGTAAAAAGTTATATGTGGATTTCCGACTCCCCTAATCCTTACATTGTTCATGGGTCAGCTGTATAGGGATATAGGCTAGGAAATCTCTTTTCACAGACATAGGAAATTGCCTGACTGTGTAGTCACAGTGGTAGAAACCTCTAAAAATGTAGCTTCTAGAAGGTCTTCCCTTCTTATGGATTTCTGGTACAGATAAGCCATAGAAATACATTATTACCAATTACAATTTTTGTGGCAAACCACAAATTTGGACTCTTATTGGAGGACTATTTTTTACTTTTTAAAGATTTTATTATTTTTAGAGAGAAGGGTGTGGTTGCCTTTCACCTTCCTCCAGCCATGGACCTGGCTGGAGACCTGGCTTGCAGCCTGGTTTTGTGCCCTGGCTGGGAATTGAACCAGCAGCTCTGCTGTTCACAGGCCGGTGCCTTGTCCACTGAGCCACACCAGCCAGGGCTGGAGGACTTCTTTTACCCAGACGAGTTATACCTCTGTGCCCTACTACAGCCAAAGCACGCACCTTGGCTCCCACCATCCAATGTGACTCCGCCGGAGAAAAGGAGGAGAACGTTTTTGGCCTGAAGCTAGTGTGGTTGTGGCTCCTGGAGTTCCTGTGGCCGGTTTCCACTAGCTGTGTGGGAGAGGAGAGCATTCAGTGCGCATATATCATCCTCTTACTCCATGAAGGTTCCCAGTCTCTCAATCTGTGACATATTGTGTTGTCTGGGAGGGAGGCCAATCCGGATCTGCATCCCTCTGTGAAATGCCGAGAAGGGGAGTGGGACCCCAGGGAGCCTAGTTTCCCATAGAAGCTCACCCATCTCACAGGGGTCGTGTAAGGGGAAAATGTGTGATTAAACGGCCCGCTGTGTGGCATTTGTGCAAGCACCTTGCAACATCAATTGATAAAAAAAAAATCAGGTCCCAGCTGGTGGCACAGTGGATAAGGTGCCAGCCTGCAAACCCAAAGGTCGCTAGTTCGATTCCCAGCCAAGGCACATAACCAGGTTGTAAGCCAGGTTTCCAGCCAGGTCCATAGCTGGAGGCAGGTGAAAGGCAACCACACGTTGATGTCTCCCTCCCCCTGTGCCTCTCTCCCTCCCCCTTTCTCTAAAAATAATAAAATGTTTAAAAAAATCAGCGTACCATCACTCTAATTATAATTCTTCTTTAAATTTAAATGATATCATATGGGCCTGTCAGAGTAAATAAGCCAGCCAGAATTTCGATTAGTTTTGTGATCTTGCTATATTTTACAGGAAAAAAATGTTGACTATAATATTATAAATAAGATTAAAATATGTAAATGAAACTGTACAGAATTAATATTCTTTTCCATGTTGAGAATGCCATTGTTATAGATGAGATACTTCTAGTCATCTAAAGCTCACAGGACACAGGACACCAGCTGGCTCCCCTCTGGTTCTCCTCATAGTTAGATCCGGGTTAAATGCACTGTTTCAGCCACTGACTCCTATGTTTAAATCTATATGTCTGTCTTCTTCTCTCTAGATACCACCTCCCATAAAACTGTGTTGAGAATAAGGCCAATTATCAAAATTACTTTTTAAATAAAATTCCCTCTGTTGGAGATTTTCAGCAGCAATTTAATTTCTTTCATTCATTCATTCAAAAAGAAAAAAAAAAAAGCTCATATTCCACCAAAACAATCTATGTTTTCAAAATAAATTATTGAATGGGTACTCAGGTCAGTCAGTGAAAGCTCATTCCTTTCATTTTCTGACTAGGAAATAACTAGGACCGTGTATCCTTTGAAAGAAATAAAAGCAAAAAGTAACTCAGAAATGATAGACTAGCATGTGTTATTCATGCTGCACAGGCTTTATCTTTAAATATATTCAAGTTGTGAGAATAATTGTTTGCGTCTTTGTAGTCAGTTGAACCACAGTTGACTAAGCATTAAATTACAAATATATTTCATTTATCCTGTGCTATCCAACTCTTGCTTCAAATTCATATGAGTTGTACTGAACTTGTAGCATATATTTTACTGGTAGAATCCTGCAATTTTCCCTCTTTTCTTACTCACAGTTTACTGTTGGCATAAGAAAAGATTTGATCCCATCCGTTTCCTTTTTATGACTTGATTTTGATGACTATATGCTTTAAAGAGTAAATTCTAAGATTTTAGTGGTTCTCCTTCTGTTGCCTAAAAGCTGTCACCAAGAGGAGTAGAACAATGTATTTTAAATAAGAATGTTTAAAGCATGGATCAGTGTAAATGTGATATGATGTGACAACTATACCTCAGAGCAGAAACTTGATACTGTTCTTTCTCTGTTAGTGTCACAAGTGGAAACAGTACTCTTTGTTCTGAGCATAACTACATGCAGAGTGTTCATTGGAATATTATAGAATCATTGGGATTTGGTTGAAATTTTAACTCTCAATTTGACACATCTTCATGGGTCAGTTATGGTGGAAGTGCATTTGCATTAATGAGTAATTTTTTTTAAAATTTTTAAAAATTATTTCCAGAGAGAGAGAGGAAGGGAGGGTGAAAGAGAGGGAGAGAAACATCAATGTATGGTTGCCTTTCACCTGTGTTTAGCCACGGACCTGGCTGGAGACCTGGCTTGCAAGCTGGTTATGTGCCCTGGCTGGGGAATGGAACCAGCCACTTTTGGGTTTGCAGGCCAGCACCTTATCTACTGTGCCACCAGCCAGGGCTACATTAATGAGTTCTAATGTGACAACTTCTCCCTCAGTATTAAAAAATATATTCAGATGGTCTGTTCTTTTGGAGATTGTTAGGCCAACAGTACAGGTCACAGACGAGTTGAGGAGACATCCATTGCATTTGGATGTCACTTGCCATCAAAATGAAGAGAACGGTGCTTTTGGGACTTCACAAGCAGTTATCTCTTAGAGGATTCCTACACATGCACATCTGCTATTGTTCTGATATTTGAAGTCAGTATAGAAGAGGCCTTTCTCAGGGGTGAGAGCCAACACTTTCAAAAACATCCTTTCAGGAAATCACTCAGGCATATAACTCTGGTCCCTCCTTATCTCCTTGTTCCTCTTGCTTGTTTTCGGGGATTTGCTGCTGGCCTTTGTATTTGGTTGGGGTACATCCATTATGATAAATGACCCTGATATATCTTTTGATAAATGCATTAGCTTTGACATCTGCCAGTGTTTTTGAGGGCCAACCACCAGTCCGTCTTGTATCTGATTACTCAGAAGCTGGTGATGACTACTTTAACTAGAAGTAAATGTGTTTCTCACATGTAACAGAGTTTACATGTGGACAGAAGTTTGAAGCCAGCAAAATGGAGGTGGGAGAATGGAGTCAACAAATATTAAAAAATTTTAGTTTCTATTTCATAATAGAAGCAGCCCATATTGTATGCTGTTATGTGAAGGAAGGGCAGTGTTCCAAATGCTTTCCCTATTTTATCTGTTAAATCTGAAAACAAACACTGGTTAGATGGGGAAAGCATTATCTCTATATTAGATAGTTAATATTATTATTCTCATTTAACAGATGAGAAAACAGAGGCAGAGACAAGTTGTGTAATTTGCTGGGGCTCATGAAGCTGATGAATATCTGACCTGAAATTCAAACCCAGATGAACTAACTCAGAGTTTAATCTGTTAAGTCCTAACCTATTCTCTTCTCTAGGGACAGACAGTTGTAGGTAGATGATAAAAAATGTGGGAAGACACATGTTGAATTAAAAATAAAAAAATCTCTCTAAATGATACTGAGAACCACTTCTTCTAGTATTAATTATAAGTAGAGAACTAAATTTTTTAATCTTTTTTTTAAAAATTTTATTGTTGTTGTATTACATCCATCCCCTTTTTGTTCCCCTCTGTCCCCCTCCCCACCCACCCATTCCCCCCAAAATCAATCCCACCTGTTGTCCATGTCCATGGTTCCTTTATACTAGGTTCTTGTCTAAGCTGCTCCCCTTCTTTGCCTCTGCCTCCCCACTCCCCCCAACCCCGTTCCCCATGACCACTGAAGGCCTATTCCTTGTATTCATATACTTGGTTCTGTTTTGCTTGTTGTT
>PVIW01004013.1:0-84635 GCA_004026585.1 Noctilio leporinus | reverse complement strand
GCGTTAATTTAACCTTAAAATGACAAGTGCTAGACATTAGATACCTTTATATCCACTTTATAGATAAGAAAACTGAGCAGGGTTGGAAATTCAGCTGTGGCATTTTTAATACTGTGATCTTAGCTATATTTTGTCTGTCAGGCTTCAGCTGATTCTGAACTCCTTGTTCATTTTATTATGCTGTGCTAAGGGAAAATACAGGTGATACACTAATTCCATTTGCCGGCTTTAAAAGCCATAGTCAATTCCAGGCATGACCAATAAAAATTTATTTGGTCACCCAGTGTTTACCTAACTCGGCAGAGAAACCCAGATTTCCTCTAGTGCACTAACAAAGAATAGTTCCTCCATGTCCCCAACAGTTCTCAGGACAGCGTGGATGTTGTATTCTCATAAACTGAGAAGCGTATTTCCCCCTTAGTCATTACTGGCAGCTTCCAAAATTAATAACACAAGTGCTCACCTACGCATAGGAGGACTAAGCTGAACTTGCCTCAGGGAGGGAAATGCTGCGATGTGCCAGTGATATTCCTGGGAAGGTCACATTGCCCAAGGCTGCTGGGTACCCTCCAGCTCTTTCCTGCACCCACCCTTTGACATGGGAGCTTCAGATGCCGAGATGGGCTACAGGAAACTGCCCAACAGTTTCTCTCTTAGACTTGTGACAAAATAAAATCTAGGTAAAACTATCAGAAGGAAGGCTCATTGTTGGATTATTTTAACGATGAGCATCTGAAACCAAATGTGTCTTTTGCTCAACTCATTTGAGAATTCAGCCAACAGAACCACCAAGGGGCTTCTGGGACTATTTCCCACCCAAGTTCCCTTTTAAGAAAAATGCAGTCAAATTTCCGCATTGACCTGGTTCTGCTAAGTCTCCTTGAGACAAGGTCATCGTAATTCTTACCCACATTTTTCTGCTGTCTTGTCAGATGAGTCCGTGAAATTCACAGATTAACTCGAGTCCCTCACTTAGACATTCTAAACGCGCCAAATGTTCAAGTGTAACAAAAAAATTACACATCTGGTAATTCTGCATGTTATTTATAGCCTTTCTGATCGAGGCGTAATTGATTCAGAAATGTAATTTACAACTTGGCATCTCCATTTCAAAGCCTCAATTCTACGACATCCACCAAGAGAATAACCTCACTTGTGTGGGGAAGCAGAGATAATAATTGCAGAGAATTTCTGTCTGATCGCCTCATGCCTCTGCATCAAGTTCTTCTTGCTCCTTGTCTCTCATTTGCAAAGCGGGCAATATTCATGTCAGCCACACACTTTTAATTCCACGGTATGATTTACGGAGACATAAATGGAGCATAAAGTTGATCAGCAAACCCTGGGGTGATGGCAAATGGTGAAGGCAAGTTTCTCTTGGCCTCTCTTTTTAATTGCAGCCCTCATAAGAAAGCACTCTTTAATTTAACTAGGTAATTGTTCTTTTCGAAGAGAACATTTATTACTTAGTTCCATTTAAAAAAAGATTTTATTCATTATTTTGAGAGAGAGAAGAAGGGAGGGAGGAAGGCAGAGAAGGAGAGAGACATCAATGTATGGTTGCCTTTCACCTGCCTCCAGCTACAGACCTGGCTGGAGACCTGGCTTGCAACCTGGTTGTGTGCCCTGGCTGGGAATTGAACCAGTGACCCTTGGGTTTGCAGGTCAGTGCTCAATCCACTGAGCCACACCAGCCAGGGCTAGTTCTATTTTTAAAAAACTACTAAGGAATGCTAAAACATTTTCATTAGCCAAGAACAGTCATAGAATTGTACCTTACTCTCTGTTCCTGGCTTCCCCATGTCTCTTAAATGTAAAATTGATGCTTTCCTTACAGCTCTAGCCCTGTCTAGGCCTTGGGCACATTTTGAGGAAGATAAGCTGATGCGGAGGGAATTAATTCCCACTTTCTAGTGGGGTCCTGTAGGACTTTTGTTGAAAGAAGTCTAGATGTCTTAAGCTCCCCCAAATTATGATGACCCTAATTCTGACCATCCATATCTAATTATGTAATGTAAGTATTTCAGTTTCTACTTAGCAGCTCAGATTCCTCTCTGGCCCCAGAAATTGGTCTTCTCACCCCTTGCTGGCCCACCCAGATCCATAGATTAGGCTGTTAATGATGCAATTTGCGGCACCAGGAGCTGTCCTGGGAAATTTCAACAGCTGGTTCATTGAGCCCAACTTTCTGGACTTGCCCTTGGTTTCCTGTGTTCCATTCCCGCCTTTGGTACTGGTGTCTGACCTCAATAGTCACCCATGTGACTTGCAACATTAACTCCATCCCGAGAATCTAGCTGTGACATTCCATACCTGTTTCATGCACTGGAAATTCAATAATAGCAATTGCTGAAATGAAGACACCTAGGAAAGAAGAAGTGTAGAGAGGAATAGAAACAAAGACAGTAACGTAATTGTTGAAGAAGTGCTGAGGACATGATAAGTAACGCATACAGTTGTAGGTCAGAGAAAACTTTAAAGAAGAAGTACTCTAGATTCAAACCTGGGGGGCAAATGAGAGCTAACTAGATAAATGAATATACTGGGGAAAGGGTCACTGAACAATACATGCAAATATCTAAGGGTAAGAAAAAGCAAGCTGGTAAACCTACAAGTAACTTGGTTCAGCTGGAACATTGGGTGGGTAGGATAATAGGATTTCTTGAGAAGCTAGATTGGGGCAAGATCATGAAAAGACATTTCCAAAAATTTAAGGAGTTTAAAAAAAATCCTGAATGAAGGCAGCTTTACAATGCCTTAATCAGGGGGAATAACATAGTTAGAAATGCATTGTGAAGGATTATCAGGGGCTATGTGGAGGTTGCATTGGTGGAGAGCCAGGTAGGCAGGGAGGCTAGTTAAGAAATGATTGATTCTTTTAATACAAATAAATCATAGATGTTGGTAGCTGGAGCTAAGGTAGTATGAGTGTTCCATGTGGATGGAAGAAAAGAATGCTCCCCCCTCCCCGCCTTTCAGTTAATACTGGTAAGACAGGATGATTTTATCCAGTGGGTAAGGGAGAAACAGGCAGGGACGGGGCTCATTGAGGAAATGGTGGAGCCCTGTGCTTCGAAAGGTGACGTAGAAGTCAGGCTACAGAGGAGCGTTAGTATGAAAGATGAGGGATATTCCTGAAGAACGGGCAGTTTGTTCTGTGAAGTTTAAAAGAGAGATTTGAGTGGAGGTAGAGATTCGAGATTGAGTGATATGTCAACTCTGGTCATTTTATCAGAAGAAAATTCTAGAAGTGAAATTATTTCTCAAAGGTTGTTGATGCATTTGACACAATAATATCTAGAAAGGTCACAGATGTTGGCCTGTTGGCGCAACAATCTGGACTTTGGACCAGCCTGTCACTGTATTTTTGGAGACCTTTTGTACTCTGGCTTTATTGCTTGAGGCCAGAATGTGCCTTTCCCTCCATTCCAGAATATTTGTTGGAGAGCCATTTTTTAAATTAAATTTATTGAGGTGGCATTGGTTAATAGGATCATGTAGGTTTCAAGTGTACATTTCTATGATACATGATCTGTACCTTGCATTGTGTGCACAAGAACCATTTTACATCATTATTTATTTCTCTGGTCCTTGTGAGGTGGGGGAGACTAAATGCATGGCATCTTTGAAGTGTTGTTTTAGCATTCTTAGCAGCAGCTGGACCATTTCTGCCAACACTCGTAAATAACACAATGGAAGAAAGACCGTTTTCAATATCTGGCTTCCCTTCAAATTGTAGACCCAGCTGTGATCCCTAAATATTTCAATTACTGTCTCTCAAAGGAGATTTTTCTAAAGCAAATGAGAGACACCTTGCTACATATCCATTTATGTACTGAGGCTTATGTACAGGAGGCTCTGAAATTCCCTAAAGATCTTAATTCTCATCTTGGAATAGATCATGCTTCCCACTCTGCTGATAGATCCATATTCTTTCCACTGTGTCACTCTTCTAGAAGAAAGGAAAAGGAATTAATCCATTAGTCAGATGGTGAACCAGTGACTGCTGGAGCATTGGCTTTGCATTAGAATACCTTTATTTTAAGAATGTATTCAGGCCCCTGGCTGGTGGCACAGTGGATAGGCACTGGCCTGGGAACCCAAAGGTCACTGGTTCGATTCCTAGCCAGGGTACATAACCAGGTCTCCAGCCAGGTCTCCAGCCAGGTCCGTAGCTGGAGGCAGGTGAAAGGCAACCATACATTGATGTTTCACTCCCTCTCTGCCTCCCTCCCTTCCCCTCTCTAAAAAATAATAATAAATAAAATCTTTTAAAAAGAATGTATTCAATAGAGATAGATGGTTTATTAATTTCCTGAGAAAAGAAAGTGACTGGGCAAAATATCATATATGAATCCACAACAAATCCATTATAAGAAGACTTGATGCTATCTACCTAGGATGTGTAGGTAGATTTGTTTTACTCTAAGTAATAACTAGTGTTATATATGGGGTATTTATTAAGTACCTGGATGTTATGTTGAACACTTTACGTGTATAGTTTGTTAAGTGTAATTACATGTTTGTGGTATGTATACTATCAATACCACCCTGTTATAGAAGAGGAATCTGACTTAAAAGATGAAATATTTTGTTTAAGACCAGAGTAAAAGTAAGTAGTGGAACCCATATACAAACCCAGGTAGTCTCATTGCAGACAATGGATTGGAAATTATCCAAGATATAGGATGCAAGAGTTCAACAGGGCCTAGGACAGAAGTCAGCCTTGGTTCTCATTCGGGGACCCACAATAATAACCTCATCAAGGCAGGCAGGTTAAAGCATTGTAACAGAGCAGTGTGTATGGAAGACAGAACAAGAATTTTTAAATGTCTTGTACAATGCATTTTAGAAGATACAAGTCTCCTTGTATGACTTCTAACAAGGAGTAAGCGGATTGGCCTTCTGGTTTTATCTGTTCTTACCCTTAATTAGCAAATATTTGTCTTCTGTGAGCAGAAACTGAAGAGTCACTGGGGTTTCAACAAGTCATAATCCCCATGAAAAGAAAACAGTAATTTCTTTTTGGGGAAGCAATGGGATTTCATTATTTGATTGGGTTCTTAAGGTCTCGACCTACTCAGTGAATATCCACCGAATTCACAGTGGATCTTGGCTAAAGCAAAAAGCCAAACTCCCTTTCTTTGGTCAGTAAAGAGCTACTTCAGATAGTTAGTACGCACCCTGTGGGTAAGTCCATCCTTGACGCCACCGCACCCTTCACACTCAGCTTTCCAGTTGCCTTCTGCCCTTGCCTGACCTTGGAAAAGTTAGCCATTTTCACATTCATAGACACACACATTTAAACATTCTCAATCAGCACTTTTAATAGCTCTTCTGTAGCAGTTGGTTCTGTCTCCCATAAGACAAGCCAGCATTAATCTCTTGATGTTTAATAATACTGATTAATTTTCTAGTAATATTTCAATATTCATCAGTAATGAATTTTTATAAGGGTTGATCTTTGAGTCTCTCTCCTGCCATTTAGAATAAACTCAAGTCGACCTGATGTGTCTGTGTACGGAGGGTGATATTTGACATTTAAGGACTTCTAAGGTCAAACAAAGGAGGTTACCAACTGCCTTGATATATGAATGTACTGACAATAGTTGACAGGGCACAGAGATGGCTCACTGTCCTAAGGGCTGAAAACCAGAAATGCTAGCAAACTAGCTAACAAAAGGCAGCCTCCCATTGCAATTAAGTACTCATTTGTCAGTGCTTACAGGGGAGTCGTGTGCTTTTCCCACTTGCAGTTAATCAGTGACTTCACGTTAAGGGGCAGAATTACAAAAATAGTCCAGGTTGTTAAATTTAAGCCAAGGTTGGGCTTCTGTGAATGCCAATGCCACTTTTGATCTTTTCACAGCCTGGTGTATCAAAGTCCTACCAGAGAATGAAATTGGTTGGAGTGGGGGACCTATTTTTCTGTAACTGGATTCTTCACTTGTCATGCTAATATCTTATGTAGCATTCATGAACATCATACGACATTCACAGACATGGGTCGTATTGGAATTTTAAAATTCTGTGTGGCTGGGGGTGGTGTAGATTGGAATAATAAGAAAAGAAATAAAAAGACCATTTGAAACCAGAAAAACTCAGGATGGAATTACATCACTGCTGGTTGCTAGTTGGGCAATTTAGACAAGTCACTTACCTCTGTATTAAATAATCTATTTGCCTACCTGATATCCAGTCCCATTTCATTCTTTTCTTACTTAATTCCTTCATTTCTTCATTTATTAAATACATATCACTTATGATGTGTCAGATCTTGTTCTAAGCACTTTTCAAATATTAACTCGTTATTAACTCTAATTTTATTCATTGCTGCATTTGCATTTAGAATACTCAATTTAAAACAACTCACTGGTTTCCCTTACAGATATAGGTGGTTATTTGATGTAATTCTGGACAAGAAGATTACAATTTGGGTGGGGCTTTCAGAAAATATTATTATCATTATATTATTATTTAAAGGTATAGATTCATGGTCCTTTTGTGTTTATCCTTTGATCTTCCATATGCCTTTAGCTTCCTACCTGGAATGTATTTACAATGCTTGGAGGTCCAGCAGCCACCTTGAAGGCATAAGGATAAAAGCCACATGCCAGGGATAGTGTACCACGAAGGCATGAGGAACCTCAGTGCCTGGCAGCAATGTTCATTAGCCTCTGCTGCCACACCAGACTTCCTGTCCTATGAGAAAGAATGTCTCCCTTGGCCAGCCCCTGTTGGCCAGTACAGTTCTAATTGTTAAACTACTGCGGGGCTTTATTCATGTGTAACATGGGAACTGTGTTTTCTGAATAAGAGGATTGTTGAGATTAAATAAGGTAGAGCACCTAAAACACAAAGCATGTAAAATTTTCAGTCAACTCTTCTTCTTCTTGCCTTTTGACATAAATTTTGTCCTTTTAAAACACACATTATATAATCTTGATTGCCACTAAGCTTTTATACACATCGGTTAGTTAGTTTGGTTATTTATTTATTTATTTACTTATTACTATTACAGACGTACCCATTTCCCTGCCCCTTTTCAGTGGGTTAGCTTTTAAGCTATAATTGTCTATTCTTTAAAAAGATTATTGTCCTTATTTCCCCTATTGACTTTGCTATGAGGCTCTGAAACTGCTCATTGAATGCAAAACCAGGTCAAATTTGACTTAAAAATTTTTTTCTGATATTTGCTTTGACTAGTATGGCTCAGTGGGTTGGGTGTCTTCCACAAAGCCAGAGGTCACAGGCTCGATTCCTGGTCAGGGCACATGCCTGGGTTTCGGACCAGGTCCTTGACTGGGGACATTCAGGAGGCAACTGATCAATGTTTATCTTGTGCATCGATGCTTCTCTCCCTCCCTCTCTCCCTTGCTCCTCCTTTCTCTAAAAATAAATTTTTAACAAATTAAAATTTCTTGTTATATCCAAGGGCAATGGAGAAGGGAAAATGATGTTGAGGCAGGGCTAATGATGGGCACTGTTATTTATTGCGTGCTTTCCCAATGGAGTGATCTTCTTTCGAGTTCCAGCTCTTCCGTAAGTGACCTGTATGGCCCTATTGGCAAGTTGCTTAACCTTTCTGCGCTTGAGTTTGCCACCTGGAAGCACTGGGGACAAAGCCCGTCTTGTAAATATTTCATAAGTGAAGGCCCTTGGATGCGCAGCGTCTTGGCCTTCAGAGGGGTTTCGTAGGCATTCCTTTTCTTCGCTCACTTCTCAGGTTTTTCTCAGCTGATAGGTAGGTCCTCTTTGCCCCTGTCAACGTTTGCAGCACAGTTCCAAGAATTTTCTCTGAAGTGGCCAGAGAGGAGGAGGCTGCTCTGCATTGGGCTTGCTTATGTGGCTCCATTATAATAATGCTGAAATATTAGCTTAATATTTCCTGAAGGGGGGTCACTCTTAAGTGAAGTGTTGCACCACGGGAAGATGGATTTCATTTGTAAAGTAGAAAATAAGGAGCTTTGAATACAAAAATTTCTTTCAGACAGAGGATCCTAATAAACATTGACTTCTGGAGAGATGGAGGTTTAGCAAACAAAATGGAAATGCTAGCAGAGAACGGCGACACATCTGAGCCTCTGTCCTCCGGCCTCACCCTCGCTGGCTTAGATGAAATGGAGATACGCTGCATTGGGAATAGCTGGTGACATCCGAGCCCTTGCAAGCGAGTAACCCAAACAGATAGCGGAGGAGAACGCAAATCTTTCAAGTGTTCTCCTCTGCCGTGTGAGCAGGACATGGAGTGACGGCAGAAAAAAGTGGCTGAAATAAAATCAAACGATGAAATTTCCAGAGGCTTAAAAGATTACAGATTTCTGGCCACTTACTGAAATTCTGAGAGGCAGCAGATGTGATCTGTGCCGCCTGAAGAGTCAGTGGCCTCATGCAGTTCCCAAAATACCCAGGGACAGAGGGGAATATTTAGAACTGTCCCCAGGTAGAAAAGCTGCTGCTGTAGAAAGTGGGTTCTTTAGCAGCAGGGGCATTGCAGAGGGTCTATTTGCCATATCAATTTAGACGGTTGCTTTTGATTTTCTTAGTGGATGGGGGCTGTTCAGTGTGACCTGAGACTGACAGCCATTGTGTGCAAGATGCCCCCCACCCCCGCCCCGCCTTCCCTGGGAAGGTGCGGCTGGTCTAGAGTTAGACCCTCAGTCCAGCTGGATCAATTGCATTCTCTGATGATTTATGCTGTGCAAAAAAAAAAAGAAAAGAAATAAAGACTAGAGAGAGGGGTTGCTGAGCCAGGGACATGGCAGATTTCTACATGCAAAGTCTGTTGACCTTTAACAAAAGGGTCCTTGGAGTGTGTCATCTTGTTTGAGACCTAGGTTCAACATATATTTCTCCTAGCCTGTATTGTGTAAAAGCAGTCTTACTTCTTCCTGCTGATGTGGCTAAATGCACCTGCCAGTGCGGTGACTTACCCGCTGGCCTCTGGGCCCATGGAGTCCAAAGGGCCCTGGAGGCAGCTGTGCCTTGTGGTTCTATTGAAAGAGCCCTGGAGATGTTTGCTGGTAAGAGTGCCACCTGCAACCCTGAGCAGGCCAGAATTAGGGGGGCAGAAGGCACCAAGTCCCCTTGTTAGTCCTCAGGAGAGAGGATAAATAGGGCCACTTCACTTCCAGCTTTTCATTCTCAAAGCCGTGTATCCGTCCACTGTGGGGACAGTATCCTATAATGCTCTCTAAGTTAATAAATGTGTTAAATCCTGAGGGGGCTCCCCCATCCTTTTGGAGTGTTTCTCCCAACCCAGCACCATACCTGTGCCTGTAGAAGCCCATCTCATGTTCTGCGAAGCCGCCTGGCGGCCTTTGGAAGATGTACCATGTGCTGTAACTAGTGAAGCCCGTGTCATGGGCTGACTTCTGCACCTCTTGTGCTGTAAAGCAGGTCCCCTGGTTGGATGCTGTGCCATATGGGGTTTCAGGGTGTGGATCAGGAATTCCATAGCTTCCCGGACAGCCATTCTGGAAGAGGCTTTGTGCCTGGAAGGCATCTTCTACCTGAAATAGTTGCCTATTCCTGTAGGTCTATGAGGCACATCCTTATGGTTGCCACAGCTTCTTAATGTGGTCTTTGGAGCTCCCAATAACTTATTCTCCACTTTTTTTTTTTTGTAGCCATTTTTAAATTCTTGCATTAGGTGAAGCCTGTATTCAGCCATGGACTGGCTGCTTTGTGCCTCAACTCTAGTTTGATAGGAGGAAGAGCAGAAACATACCTCCCATTTATATACGCTTCATGAACTAGGATTTAGTCTCACTATGCTTCTGGTTTATTTTCCTGCTTATTTGTACATTTGTTTCACAGAGAAGGAGACCGAACTTAAAAAGAAATTCTGCTCTTTTGTGCATGTCAGGAAACTATAGTTATTCAAAATGAGGTAAGTAGTACATGCACTCCAGTTATTTAATAAAGCCAACATCATCTTGGTTTTCTGTTTTATAATGCTATCTCCAAAGGAAGCTCGGAGATTTTCCTTCTCACTTCTCTAAGGGAAAATAGACCTTTTCCCTAGATCAGAAATATGAAGATTTTTGATATGTTCTTTGCAGAATTTTTGAAAACTGGTCAGTCAAGGTGAGGCTGCAAAATCCCTGCAGGTCACGGAAAACATTAACATAGACCTGTGTGGCTAGAAGAACACATTTTCTCTAGAGTGCAAAGGATTTACCATCTGGCTCAATCTGCTGAGCTAAATTAGGAGAAGATTCCCTCTTCTTCCACCCGCTTTTTTCCCTCAACAATTTTGCTATATGAAATCAAGCCCTGAGCTTTGTTTTGATTTAGCTCTAATTGGAGCCGTGCTTTTACTGAATCTAATTTCAGTAGAAACTAATTACAGGGGAAAAGGTCATAGCAGCACTGAGAGTATCTCTCTGCTTAACGTATATTTGCACCGAATTACATTCACTCGACTGGTGTGGAGAATCAGATGAAGACAAAAATACTGCCCAACCATTCTGAACCTTCCTTGTGTTTAATCAGTAGGGAAAATTTATATAAATAGTTATTAACAAGAAAACCTTTCTGGAGTATGAATAAATGCAAGCTTTTCGGTCGATTTGTGTCTATTTTCTAGAGAACAACATGGGAACTGGCAAGTGAGGGACCTATTTTGTATCCGTTGAGCTTTGAAATGATGATACAATTGTGTTTCAATTGGTGTACTATACTCACCTGTATAAAATGCTTTTATAATCATCTGGCTATCTGTAGGGGGGAAAGAAAAAGGCAAATACCGTTCATTGAGGTGGGGCCGGGAGATGGTGAAAAGACACTTAAGTGCATGTTTGAGATAAACGTGTTCAAACTGAGAGTAAGTCTTTGACTTCTAAATAGTTACACAGTATCTTGGCTAAGGCTGATACCTTTGAGAGCGAGACAGATTTACTTTCCCCACCAGGCTCACAGTGGATTCTTACTCATGGGCATCTGTTGGAGCGGGCCCCACCTCTGCCTGTTCAGCGAGTGCTGCGGCCCGTCTCTGGTGTTGAACAAAATCAGTGTCAGTCGGCAGTGTAATGCTGATGTCTGGGCCAGGGCGCTCTGGCAGATGAGGCATCAGAGCACATTGTGGTCCCTGCAGAAGTTTGTTTTTACCTATTACCTAGCTCTGAATGGTCATACGATTTTCTTGTGAAAATTCAGAGAATAGATGTTGAATACTTTGTCTCAATTTCTCCAATGTGATGGGGAACTGACCCAGCCTGAGAAACACAGATCAGACTAAGCACAAGGTTTTCCAGCCTTTTTTGTCAGTATGATGACCTTCCGTGTGGATTTCCCACTCTGCTTGCAGTTGTCCTTGGGGGTGGGCAGCAGGATGTCGAGAGCAACTTATCAGAAAGGAGTAAGGGGTTGATGTTCTCGATGCTCAATTACCAAATGCAAATAAATTAAAGAAACTTCCAGCAACCTACCAGGGTTGGGGACCATTTATCCTGGAATGCCAATCATGTAATATATATATTTCAGAGAAGTAGATTAATACTGAAGGCTGCATACAGATTCTGGTATATCCATTAAAAATAATTATTTTGAAGCTCTGGCTGGTAGCACAGCGGATAAGGCACCGGCCTGTGAACCCAAAGGTCGCTGGTTCGATTCCCCAGCCAAAGCAGGTAACCAGGTTGCAAACCAGGTCTCCAGCCAGGTTCTTAGCTGGAAGCAAGTGGAAGGCAACCGTACATTGATGTTTCTCTCCCTCTCGGCTTCTCACCCTTCCTCTCTTTCTGGAAATAATAAAATCTTTAGAAAAAATAATTACTTTGATCCAGATATGTGTTAAGATATTTTTTAAACTAAACTTTCACTGCTTTGAAAATATACATGCAAACAAAATATATTGGGTATACTCAGATTTTCAAATACCCTGATAGCAGTAGAGGGAACATAAGACCTATCAGAGTCAAATATTGTTATGCATCCTTACGGATTATTGGCTAAAAGCCCCTCTTGTCCTTGTGTATTTATTTATGTATTTATTGGCTTCAGTTTACCTGCGCAGTGTTCAACTCTATACGTCTAAAAAAAGAAAGTTGTATGAGTGATCAATAGACCTGGAGCTGCCAGCCAGGATCACTATTGGGACATAAACAGTTATGTAATGGAGGAAGCCAGTTCTTTTTTTGGGGGGGTGGGGTCTCATACGTTGCCTTGGTCTGTACTGAGTGTTTTCAACTCCGAGTAGTCCGGTATGGATCCCAAGGAACAATCAATAAATTGGCAGGTTATCCTGTGAGGTCTCTCCCTGCGTCTTCTGGTCCATATAAAACTGTGAGTTACAATACATGTGAGTTGCATGTATCATTTGAAATGAGCTAACTGCTACTTCCTGGTAAAATGAAGCCATTAATTAGGGTAACTAAACAGGGCTCTGATAAGTTCACTGGAGAGTGGAGATTTACGAGAGTCATACTCCACCAGGATCCTAAAACCCCATCTTCTCCCACTCAACACCCTGACATTTGATAATGCTAACGTGAGTAAAGAATAATCGTAATACTTAGCATTTATATAGCTCTTAACAAACATTAGCTAATTAATCCTCATGCCACCTCTGAAAGGCAAGCACCCTGTCTATTGTTATCCACACTTCCCAAAGCCTGGAACTGGAGAAATGTTAAGAGATTCTTAGAAATGTTAAGAGACTTGCCAAAGGTCACAAAAAGAGACAGTAATAGAAGCTAAATTTCCAGCTGAGATGTCATACTATCCGGCCTCTTGGAAGTTTGAAGGCCCATTAGTAACTTGGGGCCAGACTGGACTACGTAAAACACTCCATCCTGCTTTGGAGAAAATACCCAGTTCAGCAGCTGGAAACACGGATCTGTCAGCGTATGCTCAGAAGAGAGAAGCCGGGCCATCTCAATTTCTCAGTCTTCCCCCAGCAGGGGAGTATGTGTCCTGCAAAGCAGCTTTTTCCTCTCCTTTCTGCTCTTTTGAAATCCGGATGAAGTGTGTGGAGCTCTTAAAAACTGCCAGAAAGTTGAGGGGTATCAAAATTACACCGCTCTTCTCTGGGACAGCGTGAGAAGGGTAGCAAGTTCCACACTTAAGGACCCGATAAAACTAAAGAGGAACGGTCATCACCTTTGTTACTGAAACAACCTGCACCTGTATCCAAGCAAAACAAAAACAACCCCCCAAACAACAAAACAACTCTCCCTAAAGTTTATCTATTTAAATGTGGGAGAGTGTCTTGATTTACATAAGGAATATTCTTTCTAGTGGTCACCAATTTACATGAACATATGATGAATACATTATAAACTATAAAACTTTTAGAGGCAAAAGATGGAGGTCAAGGTTGAAGCTCAGGAGAAATATGAAAATGTTTGTTAAATTCACATGAATTTGGACTTACAAGTAACATAAAAGCATCTGTGGGTCTTGAGAGTATTTGAGATGTTCTGCCAAGTCAAATATAATGCACTTGGTGCTGATGTGACAAAATTCTTTGGCTTGTAGAGCAAAAGGGAGATGATATGACACTTCCTAAAAAGACATTATAACATGAGGAGAAAGGGAAAGAGGAAACTAATTAAACCATGAACTATAGAAAGCAAGAGCACCCACCACCAAACTACAACACTATCATGCTTCCTATTTTGTGGTTCCAGACAGCAAAAGCTCAAGGCCACGTATGTACTTCAGGTGAGGTAGGTGTACAACTACTCTTTGAAGCTGACTTCATAGTTCGTTACCCACGCAATCATTTACTCACCAATATAGAGACATTTGCTCTTAGGAGAATCTGATGTAACTCAAGTATTCAGAGGTTTATTTCAATTTATCAGTCCCATATATGACATAATTAGAATAATAATTTTTTATGAATTTCTCACTCAAGTATCACTTTTTTTTTGTTAGAGATTCATAAGAACTCTTAGGAAAAGGACTCTATTTGGCAACAATAGTCCGCTGAGGGGTGGTAAGTATCTTGGAAGCCAGGCACACACCGTGACCTCAACTATCACCCACACTTTGTAGCCTGAGAATGTCTGTCGTGAGACCAGGCACACTAGCCATCAAGAGAGAAACACACAGGAGGAAACTCATTGTGAAGCCAAACTTCGAAGGCAATTTTAAATTGTTTGTACTAAACCTTAAAACTGTATTTTCTATATTCAAACATATGCTGCCACTAAGAATGACTTTAAAAAGGCAATTATGGTTTTTTTTGGTGGATTATAAATGAGAATAATTCTTCTTGCGTCTCAACACGCAGTCTTAATCATCTTGTAATAAATCACTCAAAGTTAAAGGGTGAAGGTGGTGCTTCATAATCAAACAGTAAAAGGTTGCTTCAGTTTACCCACGTGTTTTTGTATTAACCAGCATCCAACTTGCTGGCATATTCGTGCTTTAGCCTGATAAAGCAGAAATGTGTTTGAATCATTTAGTCTTCTTGGTCTGACGACAGCAGGATATTCACACTCGATTCTAAAAAGGCCTTCTTTCTAGGGTGACTTATACATTCTATTCCAAAGCCTTGGCTATGTAAATTAGTAATCAAATATTCTAAGTGGGTGATGGAAAGTAATTTTTATGTACTGCTAGCGTCCTGAAAGCATAGTCGTGAGGTTTAAAAAGTCTGATTGGGAGTTTTGTAAAAATGTCTTCCTAAATGTTATTTCGGTACACTTTCCAAGGTATTAAGTCTTCTATAAGCATATGAAAAAGATCTATCTATGTACATGTAAAATTTATTTAGAAGGCAAATAAAATTGGATATGAAAATTTTTTTACGGTGCTCAATTTAGTCTTCTTCCTCATGAGATGAACTAGCAGAATGAATGAACTTTAATAAACTGATGGACTCTGGTCATGTGATCGTTGGATTAAGCAATCATTTAAAAAGACTGCTTTCTGTGGGTATTTTAATAAATGTTTGAGATAATCCACCAACAAATTAATTTCTGATAATTCTCTATTTGCACAGTACTTCAAATTATTCATCATTCGTAGACAATTACAGTTCTATAAAAGTATGAATAGACAATGTAAATGCTTCTTTGATTATGAAGAGTTTGAGAGATACCTAGGCATCTTTTCTGGTGCATTATGAACACTAAATCAAAGTTAGATTATGTCTTGTTATCTTACAATCCAGGAAATGGAGGGGAATGGAGACAAGTGTACACAACTGATACACATCAGAGCTTCGCTTCAGATGAAAGCCCAGCTGTGTCCAAACACCCCACCCCCTACCGTACTGCTGTTGTTTTATGCTCTGATCATAATATATGTATGTTATCATACATCCAAGTTTATGTGTGTTGCCTCTGGGCAATTATTAATAATATCCTCTTTACCTCTCATGATTGTCCATGTTAGATGATAAATTCCAGGATCTGTTAATAACCTATATTTTTATTTGTTTTGGTGACATTATTATTTCTAGTTCTAAGTTTTCCTGTGACCCAACATACACACACACACACACACACACACACACACACACTCTTTCTACTCACCTCAGTTTATGGTGGATTTTATGAGGAAGTTGAAGGTACTCTGTGATAAAATAATTTAATGCATTTGCATCTAAGACATTAATCACAATTTAGCAACCTGACGGCTTGTACAGAGTGAATGCACACCACTTCAAAAATCTTGTCTGCCCTGGCTGGTGTGACTCAGTGAATTGAGCACCAGTCTGTGAACCGAAAGGTCACTGGTTTGATTCCCAGCCAGGGCACATAACCAGGTTGCAAGCCAGGTCTCCAGCCTGGTCCTCAGCTGGAGGCAGGCGAAAGGCAACCATACGTTGATGTTTCTCTCCTTTTCTCCCTCCCTCTCTGCCCTTCTCTCTGAAAATAATGAATGAATCTTAAAAAAAAAACTGCAGATCTATTTCTGCTGGGAATGCTATGTGTGTCCATGAAAATGGACACACGCTAAAGTTTACTACTGTTGAAATCATCTTGGGCCATTAATAAGAGGCTACTGGTTGTCTAAATCAGAAAGATAGGCTCTAACAGAAGTTTATAGTCTATGAATGGTTTCTAGATGTGATTATTTTTTCTAGGAAGAGAGGAAGATGGAGTCTTTGCTGTATTTCTAGTATAAGATTTCCCCTTGCAAGGGGAATTTAGCTCATACTTGACTTTTAGTATTTTCTTAGTAGTTCTATAAGTTAACATAGAATTTAGAAGTCCTTCACGAACTTCCTCATTGTGAGAAAAAAGTGTTTCCCTTTTTTTAAAAGATTTTATTTATTATTTCCAGAGAGAGAGGAAGGGAGAGAGGGAGAGAAGGAGAGAAACATCAATGTATGGTTGCCTTTCACCTGCCTCTAGCCAGCTGAGGACCGGGCTGGAGACCTGGCTTGCACCCTGGTTATGTGCCCTGGCTGGGAATCAAACCAGCGACCTTTGGGTTCACAGGCCGGTGCCTTATCCACTGTGCCACCAGCCAGGGTGTTTCCCTTTTTGATGTCACCCTTAAACATACAGTGCCTTTGTATCTACAGAAGCGAAGTGCCTGTGCATATGTCATCCTTGAAATATTTGCATCAGTGAGACTCAGAGTGAGAGCCAAGAGGGTTTTCTTATTCTGTTTCTTATGTACAAAGCTTTTGTAGAAACCTAAATTCAACAACTTTATATTTTATTCCTTTGAGGTTCAGTGTTCACACCTTTATATTTCCTTATAGTCAGTATTTTATTTACACTGTGTATTTCAGTTTCAAGGTAGTTAGAAATTCCTTTTGCACTGCATTTTCTGAACACATGTTTTTCAATTGTCATTGGGAGACCAAACCATAGCCATGTGTTTAGCCTTCTGCTCACCCAATCGTATTCAGCCTGAAAAAAAAAACAGACTTTTTTCCCTGAAGAAATTCCCTGTGGAGCAGGAAACACAGCTGTTTCAACCTTCAAGACAGCCTGCAGAGAGATGCTGTTTTCCTTCTGGGAAAGGACACTCAGGGCTTGAGAATCTAGGTGTCGCACCATTGGGAAAGGAGCTGAAAAGAAAATAGACTATCTATTCAGTTCTATTGTGCAGAATATAAAGAAACTCTTTGTTCAGATTGCATACCCTCTTCTTCCCTGCTCAATCTTTAGTCTTTGAAAATTCTACCCTTAACTAAACAGGTAAGCTGCAAAAAAGATTAAACTTAAAAATATACCGGGAATACAGAATGAAGCGAGGTGATTGATCTTTGAGTAGGTCTCCAACAGTGCCATGAAATTCTCAAGCAGGTTCCTTTTATTTCAATGGGTTTGATTCAGAGAGATTTTATAGCTGCTAAATCATGCAGTTGGCAGAGATTGCATGTGCTTCTCACAGTTACTTTGAAAGATGTCAAATTTGGCAAAGGCAGTAAAAATACTGGGAGTTACTGCAACCTCCCCCCACCCCCGAATGCTCTGAAATCTAGCATGCTCAGAAATAACACGGTGCAGCAGAAGAGTGCAGAATCACAGATTTTGCATAGAGCGTGGTTTTCTTGGCCCAGGTGTTGCGGCTGCTCTTTGGCAGAGGCTGTAACAAAAGCCTCCTCTATGTCCAGTGGCCATGGTTCAGTGTCATTGCCTTCGGCATTTGAGAGCTGCTCCCTTCCAGCATAACAGCTCCTAAACGGCCCGATGGTGCTCACCCGGTCATTCAGAGGTCTGAAGCCCCTCCTCTGGCCAGGTCGGCTTGTCTGCATAAGACCCCAACCCTGGATCGGCCCAGTACACCCATCATGACCATGGCTCTGGATGCAGAAGGCCTTACTTTGAGTATC
Organism: Noctilio leporinus; assembly: GCA_004026585.1. NCBI lineage: Eukaryota > Metazoa > Chordata > Mammalia > Chiroptera > Noctilionidae > Noctilio > Noctilio leporinus. The sequence goes on along the minus strand of PVIW01004013.1, from coordinate 66,883 downwards.
ACCTCCCTGGTGGCATGCCCAGCTTTTCCAAGGCCCAGTTTCCTGTGCCATTGGGGATAACAGACAGTGTCATTAGGCTGCTGGAAGATTAAGTGAGACCCAAAGGGTTGAGGACAGACACATAAATGTGGACAAATGCCATTATAACTATTATCATTATTATCACGAAATGGGTCTACTTATTATCAATCTAGGTAGATGATTATTCATAAAGTTCACATTTGTTTTCACAATACAAATGATGTAATTGTGACTGCTCTACATAGAATACTCACAGGGGAGGAAGTGGTGCTGCTCTCTGTGGGTCTCTAGATGCCATTCTGCCACCACTTAGATTCAGGCTGGTCTCTGTGTATTTTTAAAAACTAGCTTTTTAAAAGTAATATTGTTTTTAGAGCCAAACTCGTGGCTCCTTTGATACATAAAACATGTATTGCTATATATACAGTATAACTGAAGGATGCACCTAACAGGTCTAGGTAACTGCTAAGAAATTACTTATCCATAGCAGACCATATATAAATCCATTCCCAAAATCCAATGATATCTGCAGCTCAAACAAGCCTTGATTAGGATGGGAATTTACCGTAGTGCTATAATTCTACGCACTTCTATTTCTTATATCAAGAGTTCTGCCCTGGCTGGTGGCTCAGGGGATAAGGCACCAGCCTGCAAACCCAAAGGTCACTGGTTCGATTCCCAGCCAGGGCACATAACCAGGTTGCAAGCCAGGTCTCCAGTCAGGTCTGTAGCTGGAGGCAGGTGAGAGGTAACCATACACTGATGCTTCTCTCCCTTTCTTCCTCCCTCCCTGCCCTCCTCTCTAAAAATAATGAATAAAATCTTAAAAAAAAAAAAAAAAAAAGCACAAGGAACATTCCTCAACTTGGTATTTTGCCTCAGCTAGGTTATAAACAGAAACTCAGAATAATATAGGTAGATAGCTATTTTTAGACCTTGCATTTCAGAAATAATGCAGTAATAACAACCTGAATTCTCAGGTCCCATGAACTGAGCATCGTCCTGGCAGAACTATGTATACTGTCACACTTGATTCTCACAACCGCTGCATTTCCTCATTAATGCATTCATAAATTAAGAGTTGGGAAAGGGAAGCCGTTGCCAAGGTCACACGCTAGGAGAGGGGTCTAGCCAGCATTCAGACTCAAGCTTGTCTGTTCCGCAGGCTCACGTTTTTATTCTTTTCTGTGAATGTGCATCTAACTTCCTGAAATCTCTACAAAGACTTGTGCTGCCCAGTGAGCCATAAGACGGGAAAGCCCCATGCTATCTCTTTGAATGGCGGATCCTTAAGTAACATGCAGCGAGAGAATTTGGGTATCAGGCATTCCAGCTGGGAGTGTGGCCAAGCAGATGAGCCGACGCCTCAGGGAGGCTGCATGAGAATTGGGACGTTTTCTCATATTTTTTAACAAGAAGCAGCACATTTTCACTCATAAAGAAATACCACTTGACACATGCAAGAAGCCTGTTGGGTCAAAAATTCTTCCCCAGGAGCTTCGGGCATCTGTTTCCTGGCACCCCTCGGTGGTCAAAGGACCATTTTCCCTTCTGGTTCCTAAATCCGCAGGCCCGCCTCAGAGCCACATCGAGCAGGTGCCTCTTTCCAAATGGAACACGAAACATATTTTCTCTCTTGTTGTCTCTTCATGCAGCCAGCTCCCTTCTGTTGCTAGCTTGAGGGGTTATCTCGTTGTAGTTACAGCACAAGGGCGATGTTTATTTTTGCTGTCGTATCATGGAGTCATGTCTCATGTCTTCTGTTTTACCCGGCAAGTCTGTCTGATGGAATACAGTGCACAGTCTTCTACCCTGGCATGACACTGCATGATGACAGGACCCTTTTCCCAGCTAGAAGATGTGATGGTCTGTGACGAGGCTGAGTTTCTGTAGAAAAAGCCTCCATGGTATAATAACTTGGTTCCTCTTTTCTGTCTTTCTCTCTCTCTCAGGATTTCTCAGCCTTGGCAGTGTTGGCATTTTGGGGCTGGAAAATTACTTGTGATAGCCATCCTGTGCCCTACGGGGTCTTGAGCAGCGTTTCTGTCTTCAAAAGAGACACACACGCACACACACACACTCTTTGAAGGGACAATTTTCTTCCTAAAACTACCATTCCTATGCATAGCAATTAACGTAGTTTTGTGGATTTGACTATGGGGGAAATTGTGCATCTGAAAAATACATGGCTAGCTGTTTTTTAAAGGCAGAACTTGGGGTTGAGTAACTTCTTAGGCCTGTGCGGAACCTTGCAACCATCTGGAGTTGAGCTGGCCCCCAAGCCTGGCACACCGTCCCGAAGTTTTGATCAGACAGTCTGGGGGGTGGGGGAGGGAGCATGGGAGTCATCGCAACATTATAGAAATGAAAGCTTAGGAATAAATTGCATTTAGCTCTGGAATAATTCTGGTTTCTGGATTTCAATTCAAGGCCAGAATAAATGCTTCTTTCAGTTGCTCTCCATGCTGCATAATGGCACAGGGTCAGAACAACAGCGGGAGGTGTCCCGATGCCAAAGAAGGACGGGGGCTGGCTTGCCTGGGGACTGCTGTGAAAGGCAGTCCTCTTTCTTCTTTCTCTCTTTTACCGTTAATGCAAGTTGCCTATCTTAGTTCATTTGACTTTCCCAGAAGTTGTGGAATTTCAGGCCCATCATACCAAGTAAACTACTGAACTCCAAAGAGTGGTCCTCAGGGTGCGGGTCTGAAAAGTCTGACTCTTGGCTCTAAGTGGCTGGAACACCAAGCTAGGAGACAGAAGTCTGATGTATTGCCTCCCCCGACCACTTCTTCCTTCCTCGTGGAGAAGCCAGTTTCTCCCTCCTCAAGGTAACTGTACCGGATAACAGTCCTGTTTGGCATTTTCCCCACTCTGCTGTCACATACTTGTCACATATGTCTTTGTGAAGGCTAGAATGATGATGTATTCAGGGTCTTAGCATGGGGTTAGTTGCCCTCTGCTGCATTTAATGGTAGAGAACAAGAAAGGCTTTTTGGAAACTCCTTACTTCTTCAGTCTGTTTCCTTCTTTCCTCCTGGACCTTGCTTTCCTTTTTCTGTTTCCGACTCACTGGTGTTACATAGGGATTCACCTTAGAGTCTCCATTGTACTTATTTTGCATCATTCCCCTAGATGGTGACTAATGACTCTGACTTCATGGGAACAGAAGCTGCTGCTTGACACCCTCGCCCCATGTACCTGTGCATTTGTATATTTTGTAATAAATAGCAGTTTTAAGTATAACACTTTTGCGAGCCTGTTGGTTTCCTAGCAAATTACTGAACGTGCAGGAGCTTCTGGGAACCTCTGAATTTGTAGCCAACCCTATTGGTCAGAACCATGGCAGTCCCCAGGGCTTGGTGGCTGCAGTTGGAAGTGGGGACAGCCTCATGGCACAGAGCCCTTTAACCCAAGGGGTTGGTGCTGAATATACCTGGCTAGTTAGGATCAGAGTGCAGTCGAATTTCAGGACACCCAGTTGGTTTGGGAGAACTGCAGTTGGAAAGCATCACCCCACCCAGATTCAAAGTAGGGTAAAAGACTCCCATTTCCTGGTAAGAAGAGCATCAATGCACCTATGTTTTTTCAGCTTTATTGAGGTATAATTGACAAATTATGTTACAATTTATAAAATATACGATATGGTGATATGATATACGTACACATTGGATTACAACCATCAAGTTAATTAACACATTCATCACCTTTTTCATGTGAGACCCCTTAAGTTCTACTCTCAGCAAATTTCAATTATACTATACAGTGTTACCCACTATAATCACCATGTTACAGGTTAGCTCCTCAGACCTTATTCATTTCATAAGTGAAGGTTTGTACGCTTTTACCAGCTTCCCCCTATTTCTCTCCTCACCCCACTTAGCTCTTTCAACCACTGTCGTACTGTTTCTATGAGTTCAACATTAAAAAAAACCCTCTACGTTAAAGTGCTACCGCGCAGTATTTATCTTCTTGTCTGGCTTATTTGATTTAGCGTAACTCCCTCCAGATTCATCCATTGTGTTGCAAATGGAAGGATTTCCTTTGTAAAATGCAAGAAAATGCAATAATAGTCTATTGTGTGTGTGCATGTGTGTGTGTTTCATCCATTCATTTGGTGATGGACACTTAGGATGTCCATAACGAATAAACTTGCAATTAACACTGGAGCATGGGTATCCCTTCTAAAGAGTGATCTCATTTTCTCTGGATAAATATCCAGAACTGGGATTGCTGGGATGTGGTAGTTCTTTTTTTTGAAAAAGATTTAATTTATTTATTTTTAGAGAGAGGGGAAGGATGAAAGAAAGAGAGGGAGAGAAATGAAACGTCAGTGTGTGGTTGCCTTTCACCTGCCTCCAGCTACAGACCTGCTGGAAACCTGGCTTGCAACCTGGCTTGCAACCTGACTAGGAAACGAACCAGCGACCTTTAGGTTCGCAGGCCAGTGCCTATCCACTGAGCCACCAGCCAGGGTGGTAGTTCTATTTTTCATTTCTTGAGGAACCTCCATATTGTTTTTTATAGTGGATGTTGTACTAGTTTACATTTCGACCAATGGTAAACAGGTTTCCTTTTCTCCACATTCTCAACACATGTTATCTCTTGTGTTTTTGATGATTACCATCCAAGCAGGTGTGAGGTGATAATGCACTGTGGATTTAATTTGCATTTCTCTAATAATTAGTGATGTTGAACATCTTTTCATGTGCTTACTGACCATCTGTATGTCTTCTTTGAAAAAAACCATGTCTAGCTAGATCATCTGCCCATTTTAAAATCCCATTGTTTTATTTTCCAATTGAGTTGTTTATGTATTTTGAGTATTTTTGTTGTCAGATATATGGTTTTCTGATAAATTGCATAACAAATATTTGCTCCCATTCTGCAGGTTGCCTTTTTATGTTGTTGATGGTTTCCTTTGCTGTGTAGTAGCTTTTTATTTTGGTTTAATCCTGCTTGTTTTTACTTTTGTTGCCTTTGTTTTGGAAGTCAGATCCAAATATTTATTGCGAAGACTGATGTCACAGTTACTAGGAGTTATATAGTTTCAGGTCTTGCATTCAAGTATTTAGTCCATTTTGAGTTATATTTTTGTGTATGGTATAAATTAGTTGTCTAATTTCATTCTTTTGTGTGTGACTGTCCAGTTTTTCCAGCACCATTTTTTTTTTAAGCGACTGTCCTTTCCTCATTGTATATTCTTGACTTTGTTGTCAATTAATTGACTAGAAGTGTTTAGGCATATTTCTGGGCTCTCCATTATGTTCTGTTGATTGCTGTGTTAGTTTTATGCCAACATAATGCTGTTTTTGTTACTATAGGTTTGAAATATAGTTTGAAAGCAAGAACCATTATGCCTGAAATTTTGTTCTTCTTTCTCAAGATTCCTCTGGCTATTTGGAGTCTTTTGTGGTTCCACACAAGTGTTAGGATTTTTAGTTCTATTTCTATGAAAAATGCCATTGAATTTTTTATAGAGATTACATTGAATCTGTAGACGGCTTTGGGTAGTATGAACATTTTAACAATATTAATTTTACAACTTATGAACGTGGGATATCTTGCCATTTATTTGTGTCTTCAGTTTTTTTCACTAATGTCATGTAGTTTTCAGTGTATATGTCCTTAACTTTCTGATACTTTGTTCTTAGGGTAAAGAATACAACAGATTTTTAAATATTGACTTTGTATCTTGGAAATTTACTCATTTTGTTTATTCTAACAGTTTTCTGGTGGCATCTTTATGGTTTTTTACATATAATACATCATCTGCAGATAGAGACAGTTTCAATCTTTTATTTTTGATTTTGATGCTTTGTGTTTCTTTTTCTTACCTAATTGCTTTGGCTAAGACTTAGAACATTATGTTGAACAAAAGTGGTGAGAGTGGATATCCTTGCCTTAGCTTCTTACCATTGAATATAATGTTATCTGTGAGCTTCTCATACATGACCTTTATTATGTTGAAGTATGTTCTATCTATACACAGTTTGTTGACAATTTTTGTCATAAAAGAATGTTGAATTTTGTCTTTTCTATATCTGTTGAGGGGATCACATGGTTTTTATTCTTCATTTCTTAATGTTGAATTATGTTTGTTGAATTACCCAGGAACAAATTCCACTTGATCTTGGTGTATGATCCTTTTAATGTACTATTGAATTTGGTGTGCTAGTACTTTGTTCAGGATTTTTGCATCTGTATTCATCAGAGATATTGGTCTGTAGTTTTCTTTTGTTGTAGGTTCCTCTTCTGGCTTTGGTATCGGGGTAGTGTAGACCTTACTATAGTGAGTTTGGAAGTGTTCCCTCCTTTTTTTTTTTTTTTTTTTAAAGAGTTTGTGAAGGATTATATTAATTCTTTAAATGCTTGAATGTAGAATTCACCAGTCAAGTCACTGGGTCTTAGACTTCTTGTTGGGAGGTGTTTGATTACTGATTCAGTCTTCTTACGTTATTGGTTTGTTTAGATTTTTTATTTTATCATGATTCAGTTTTGGTAGGTATATGTTTCTAGGAATTTATTTCTTCTAGATTATCTAATTAGTTGGTGTATATTTATATATAATATATTATATATATATAATATATTATATATAATAGTTTTTAGGATGCAAGTGTCTCGGATCTAATGTGTAGCTTAAGTCCAATGTTTTCTTGTGATTTTCTGGATGATCTATGCATTGTTGAAAGTGAGGTATTGAAGCCGCCTACTGTTATATTACTGTCCATTTCCCCCTCCAAATCAATTAATATTACTTGATGTATTTAAGTACTCTGATAATAGGTGCATACATATTTACAGTTGTTGTATCCTCTTGATAAATGACTCCTTTATATAATGACCTCCTTAGTTTCTTATTCTAGTTTTTGGCTTAAAGTCTACTTAGTCTTTCCTATTCTTTCTTTCTTTTTAAAAAAGATTTTATTATTTTTAGAGAGAGGGGAAGGAGAGAGGCGGAGAGGGAGAGAGACATCAGTGTATGGTTGCCTTTCACCTGTCTCCAGCTACAAACCTGGCTGGAGACCTGGCTTGCAACCTGGTTATGTGCCCTGGCTGGGAATCAAGCCAGTGACCTTTGGGTTCGCAGGCCAGTGCCTTATCCACTGTGGCACCAGCCAGGGCTGTCTTTCCTATTCTTACTCAGAGAATAATCTAACCTTTCTTGATTATTTTATTTTTATATTACTTAATATACTATTCTTCTACCCACTAATGTACTGCTGTAGTATTAGTGGAGACAGAGTTGGTAGGCAACATAAAGAAAGAAACCATAATTAATTGGATATTTATTACACATGCCCCATTTACTTATTATCTATCAATAGTTATCTAAAATAAGTGTTGTTCCCATTATACAGATGAGCCAATTGAAATTCAGAGGAATAACATGCCTAATATCACACGGGTAGTAAACATGATACAACCGGACTTAAACCCAAGCAATACTATTTCAAGAGCTCCTCCATTTGTTCTTCTTTGGAATCTCACACTAACCACTGTGTCTCTGTGAAGTAAGAGAACTATCTTCCCTGCCTCTCACAGTACTGCTGGCTGTGTTGTAAGAGTGCATTACTGACTGTGAGGTTATTAAGAGGCAAGTGGGTTTTTGTCTATCCATCTACTTCCTCCTCTGGGTTGGCCTGAATAAGAATTATTTTTCTAATTTTCTCAGAGGCCAAAGTAAAAGTCAGTGGAAATAAGCTTTAATACTGCCTCTTATCCTTTTCCTCTCCAGATTTCAATAAGATAAAGGGAATGAATGGTTACTTTCTCATTCCTTTCAGGTAGTGGGCAGCAAGACACTACACTGTCAGTAGCAGCAGGGGCCAGTCTGCCCTGGCATGCTCAGGGGCAGAGCGGGTCATCAGGGCTCCCTCCCCTCAGTGTCATCATGGCTCTCATTGGAAGGCCCAGGAATCATCAGCCCATCTGCCTAACTATATTCATTATAATGAGGGAGTCAGTCAGCAGCTGTGCCAGACAGGAACAAAGCCTTTAAAAAGTATACAGTATACGTATGTAGTTCAGTAATACTCTGCGTATATTTAAAAATATTAATAAGTATTTATATATTTTATATAGGCTAAGCTAAGCCTCCTATTTCAAAAAGAGATTTGTCGCCTCAACTCAAATTGCTCTATTATAATCAATGGCAGCGAGCAGCTTTTATCCAAGGCTTATGGGTTTCAGTCACTTCAGGAGACAATCTGGCAACTGAAGATAGAAATTCTCACCTCAAAGTGGCATTCACTAAGCATTTCAGGTCCCTTGCAGGATGGCTCAGAGGATCCCTAAAATACATTTTTTTTCTTCAAAATATGGGATACACATATAGTCAGTGTGTGTGCACGCGCGCAGTGACTATTAAAAGTGCGGGCGCGTACATTCTCTCTGCTGGGATGATAGAGCATCTTATAGACACATCTGTCTGAGCACCAGGCTCACCAAATTGTTACGCTCTGCATGTATCTATTCATTTTCTAGATTTTAAACTTTACATTTTTCTAGTAGTAATACTAATATTAGCACTAATAATGAGAAGAACTAATTCACTGAAAATGGACCAGGTGCCAGGCGCTGTCCCATCTGTAGCTATTCACTTATTTTGTCCTTACAACCGACCCTTTAAGCTACCCATCTTACCCCAGCAGATGAGAAAACAATAAGGACAGTGGTTATTCTCAGGGGCGCAGGGGAGCAGGTCTATAGCAAATTGATCACCTTCTAGTTAAAAACACCGGGACCTAATTAGCTGTGCAAAGCCAGGAACTCAGGTGGCAGGTCTAGAGCTAGGAGGTTTAATAAAGAGGCAGCTTATAGCTGGAAGAGTATCAGACCCAGAAACATCTGACTAAGCTTTCTTTCGAAGGCGAAGAATAAAAGCAGTGTGCAAAAGAGGCAATAATAGAACTAACTTGCAGAATTGTTGCAAGAATTGGAATGTCTGTTAATCTAGCTGGTACCGATTATTAGCAGGGTAAGAATTCCTAATGTTTCTAGGATTGGAAATGTAAGGGAACGTAGGGCTAAATTACAGGCCTGCCCATACATGGGACAGAAGGAAGACAAGGGGATGCAGTTGGGGACAGAAGAATGATTCAAGAGGCAGGAAGAAAAGCAAAACAGAGTACACAGGTCATGGAAGCCTATGTACTTCTTTGGTCATGGTATCAAGGTTGGTGAAGATGTAAGCCAACGGGATTGTTAAGAAACACGTCACCTCTGAACAGGGTGACCATTCTCATTCAATTTGGAGACCATGAAGACAGACTTGGGAGTCAGCCTGTGATTTTCCCATAGACCCAACAGGGACCAGCCAAGTTTACTCAAGTGTGTAGTAGCATAGGGAGTCCATGGCGTTTGGTCCTGGGTTTCCATGGGTCCAGGTGCATAGCAGCTGGGACTCTCAGAGTATGAGGTCAGTAGTGAAAGATGTGAAAATGATGGTTTCCCCCCTTCTCTTCAGGAGTTAGCAATATCAATTGAGATCAGCAGCTATTACTGTGTAACATTTTGATAAAGCCCTAGTTAGATTCTTACGCATTTTTAAAAGGCATAGATTTAACAGGGAAGAGACGCTACAGGCTGATAACTGAACATGTCTTGTACTTACCCGTCCTGCGCTGCTGCAGTGCGCAGTGAATGCAGGCTCAGTAAATACTTGTTCGTAGATCACGTGTACCGTACTCGAGCCAGGCAATGCAAGGCGTAAGGAAGCCCCACGCTTTCCGTCCCTTTTAGAACTAAGTGTAAATAAATGTGCTTTTCCTTTTTTCTCCAATGATAGTGATGTAAAACAAACATTTATGATAAACTTGAAAGCTTCTTTCAGTCAAAAAGTAAAGCAGTATCTAAGACAAATGGCCAAATTAAGATAATTGAGTGATTAAAATGCCCACACACAAGATAAAAAAAGCATGGTTAAATTGCTCACTGAAATGACAATTAAAGAGGGGAATTTTATTTCCAAAGAATTAAATCTCTCTTTAAGGGTGCTATGTTCTATATAAGCAAATTTCAAATCTTATTAAATCTATTTTTTTTCCTAAAAAAAAAGTTTCCGTATTAAGTCTTTATCCTTAGCATGCAGAATTTTCATAATTGTTTGGCTATTTTTATGTGTAAAAACGTCCCATAGAGGGCATGCCTCAGTTTGTACATCTGCAAACTATTAGCGGGTGTGCAGAGGGGTGAAAGTGTGAAGAGGTAAACTTCGGTAGCTCACTGAATAATAGCCATAGTTAACATTTATTTCACATTTCCTGAGTGCTAGGGTATGTTGATGCATTAAGTGGCTTGTCTAATTCAATTAACTTTATGAATCAAATGTGAGGAAGCTGAGATTAATTTCCCAGAATCAAATAAGCAGAAAGTAAATAGGCTAAGATTCAAAGCAGCTAGAGTTTACATTCTCAACCAAAGGTTACATTCTTAATTTTCATATTGTTAAAGACAAATTGTTAGTCTAGGAGGTTGGTAGACCAATGTAAACTTAACATTGAAAGAAATCTAGTATCTCTTCAGTTTGCATTTATGACAGTCTCCTTAACAGATTTGAATTTTCTGCAGTGGAAAATATTTTTTAAAGGAAAGTATTTTTTTTTTTAAGAGATTTTAGTCATTATTTTTAGAGAGATGGGCAGGGAGGAGGAAGAAAGGGAGAGAAACATCAATGTATGGTTGCCTTTCATCTGCCTCCATCTGGGGACCTGGCTTGCCACCTGGTTATGTTCCCTGGCTGGGAATCGAACCAGCATCCTTTGGGTTTGCAGACTGGCGCCTTATCCACTGTGCCATCCGCCAGGGCTAATGGAAAGTATTTTTAATGAGCTTATATCATCAATAACTGACAGCTGGGTAACAAGAGTTTTAGTATTAACAATGATAGCAACAACAACGTTAAAGAACAGGAGAGTAAAAGGACCTGACAACTATTGAGAATTTGCATATATCAGGAGTGGTATTTGAAGAGTATCTCTGGTTTTGATTTTTCTTTGGGTATTGGCTAATCCAGCCAGCCCAAGTAGTCACTAAAATGCTGTTCCTCTGCTTTCCCTGTTGATACAGAGAGCTCTGGTGGAGACCAGTGGGGAGAAGCAGGTGGGCTGGAGGAGGTTGGCAGGCATGGAAGGCAGTGCTGAATGGGACAGGCTGAGAGGCTGAAGCCTGCAGAGCCAGTGCGAATAAGGGGGGGCTTTGGCTCCAGAGCTTTTGTGGCTCCTGAGCTGGCCCGCCCCGAGGCTCAGGCTCTCAGGCTCTTCCTGTTCAAGGATGCCTGGGCGATGGTGCTGCAGCTGCCTGCATTTCCTAACGGACTGTGTTTTGGATGGGAAGGAGCTCCAGGCTCCTAGGATCCAGCTGGCCTGGCGGAGGGTGGCAGGGCTATTCTGTGAGTGTTCTGGAGGGGATAGGCTTGGAGGCAGGAGCCTGCCATTCTTCTGGAATTGTGTAGCTTCTGTGTGTTAAGTTTGTAAATGAGCCCTATAGAAACTAACAGGGGAATGATATGAGAACTCAGATGTTAAGAGTTTATCCTGGCCCTGGCTGGTGTGGCTCAGTGGATTAGCATCAGCCTGCGAACCCAAAGGTCGCTGGTTCGATTCCCAGACAGGGCACATAGCCAGGTTGCAAGCCAGGTCTCCAGCCAGGTCTCAACCTGGTCCCCAACTGGAGGCAGGTGAAAGGCAACCATACATTGATGCTTCTCTCCCTCTTTCTCCCCCTCTCTTCCCCTTTATTAAAAAAAAATCTTTAAAGAGTCCCAGAAGGCACTGGCTGGTGGCTCAGAAGATAAGGCACTGGCCTTTGAACCCAAAGGTCACTGGTTTGATCCCCAGTGGGGCACATAACCAGGTTGCAAGCCAGGTCTCCAGTCGAGGTCCGTAGCTGGGGGCAGGTGAAAGGCAACCATACACTGATGGCTCTCTTCTTCTCAGCCTCTTTTCATACCTCTCTCTCTGGAAATAATAAGTAAAATCATTTAAAAAAAGTTTAGCTTTAATTGATAGGCTTAAGTGATTAAAGCTGTGACTTGATAGGCTTAAATAACTGCTTTTGAATAACGATTCCTTTCCTTTATCATCCAACCTTTGGAATTTTGCCCAGAGGGTGGCGGCAGGCAGCAGGATCCCCCACTTGCTGTTCCAAAACACTATCACACCATCTTGACCCAAGCTCAACTAATTAATACTCTTCTAGGAATCGGAATTGTGAACATAAAGACAGCAGTTGGAATCATGTCACTCAAAATAACTCCAGAGACAACCCATGAGTTCCCATATCTGAGATACCTAGAACTATCCTATTTTTGATTTTTTTGGTGATGTGATTATTTAATTATATTTTTTAGAACCTATAAATTTCTCCAAATATTTCCAATAAGTTTGTAACTATTTTATTTTATTTATTATTATTATTATTGTTAGCACAATGACAGACCTATTTGGTTGCAAGTGAAAAGTAATTCTGGCTCAACATTTGTGGTTAGGGTTATAATTTCAGAGTTCAAATGGCAAAACTGAAGATCAGAAAGGTTAAGTGGAAAGATAACTCTCAAAAAACCATATCCCAATGCCAAAATTATTACCCAGTGTTTAGAAAGGTGAAGGGTGTGTGATTTCAACAAGTTAGGCTGCTACACTATCATAAACAACTGGGGGAAGGTGAGGCTCCTGGCTCAGAGACAAAGGAGTTATCATAGCTGTTATCATAGCAGTTATCATAGCTTTGTGTTCATTTGTGAGGGCCACTCACACCCCTGACTTTGCCAACAGGACAGGAACTCTGGATGACGGGGTCTCCTACTTTGGAAGCAAGTGGAAGCAAGTCTGCTTTTACTTGGATGGTGTGGGGGAAGAGATGTTACCTCCTCCCTCAAGATTACTTTCTGCTAAGAGAGTCCTGAAAAATGGTCCTAATAAAGAAGGCCCGCCTTCTGGGCCTTCCTAGCAAGAATGTGCAGAAATGCTCAAGGCCCATGACAGATGGCCTCTCCCAGCACCTACTGGCTCTGTTGCTTTTCACATATTGAGATGGCCATATTAGTGCTTCAACACATTGTAAAATAACTTTCTTACTTCTCCTCCTCCTTCTCCAGTTTATCAGAGGCAAATTGAGTTAGAAAGAAAAGGGACAGGCTCAGTTAGTAGAGGTACCAGCCCTACTTGGAAGTGTCGTTCAGGCAGGAGCTTTTTGGGCCAGTTAATAGGCATGAGAGAGAGACTGTGTCAACTTTGGGTTTCATATGCTTGTGTTTTGATGCCTTAGAAACAGCACAAGATCCTCAGTCAGTGATGCATGTGCACATAGCCTACATACACTGAAAAATAAAAGCCCCATCAGTATCAGTGGGTGTTTCAGTAACACATATTTAGTGAGTATCTGCTTTAGTTCAGGTACCCTGTTGGATGATAGGAATGTAGGAGTGAACTAAATGAATGTGGTTCCTGGGCTCTGAGGGCTTAACACCTAGTGATATTTATGGGGGAAAATGCAGAATTATGGGTTTTTCCTTGACAGCACTTTACAAGGCACATCTTTTCATATCCACCCTCTCATGCAACTTTAAAAATAATCTAGAGATGGCACTCTTACCAATAATACCCAATAAACAATGCAACTAAGACTTAAATAAGCAAACAATTTGCTAAAGAGCCTCTAACAAGTCATCGAATCAACATTCATAAAATACTTTTTAGAAATCTCATTTATTCATTCGGCAAATATTTATTGACTTCTGTGTGTTGGCCTCCTATGTCCCTTAATGTCACAAGACATTTTTCCCTGTTGTTTTGTCTGTATGGAATGCTTTCCTTCACCTGGTAAGTTTTCTGTCTTCCAGATTCAAGTTGATGATGTGCGTGCGACCATCTTCACTACCCTCAAATGGCCTCTGTGAACTTATGCATTGTGGTACGTATCACCATTATAATCAGATACTTATCTGTGTGTATATTTCCTAAACATATGGTTTTTAAATTAGACTGACTGTTCCCTGAGGGGAGGGACTAACTTTTGTTGACCATGTTTTTATTATAACAGGGTTCCTGGCATAATCTGTGCACCCAACTAATTATGTGAACCACTAAGTGAATGCCTTTTAAATATGGTCAATAGCCGTTATCATTTAATTTTCAGATGGGGGTAGGTTTTAAGTCCATCTTTCAGGAGAAGAAAACTAGACTCTGAGAGAATAGCAGGGTTCGCCAGTGTGGCAGAACTAAGAACCAGCCGGTCTCGGGCCTGAATCAGCATGGCATTCCAGCCAGAGCTCCTAACAACCACAGCAAAGATTTTATTCACGCCCTCAAGGAAATAATTTGTTTCAGGTAACCTTTCCCTTTCCCCCTCTTGTGTCTTGCATGGACCTATTGATTGTCTTCATCACAGATTCATAGCTTGATCCCCGGCTCTTTTCCTTTCTTCCTATGTCCAGCTAAGTGTCCAAGCAGCACAGCAGGAGGCGACCAGAGGGAAAGGCTGGCAGGGGAAGAATTTGTCATTAAGCAAATGAGCAATAGCAGACAGTGCATGTGGGCAGCACCACCTGGACTGTCCTTCCAGCCAATGCAAATGTGACCTTTCCGAGACCTGGCGGTGAGCGTTAGGGGTGCTGGCTGCCACAGCAGAAATCACTTTGAGAAGCGAGGTGCACTGCAGGGAGACGCCTTTGTGTCATGGACCACGGTTCCGGGCAGAGGCTCAGGCGGCTCTTCAAAGGCCTTAGAAGCAATTTGGAAAATGCCGTGGTAGCAACTGTATGTCCTTGCTCTCTAGGGTACTCAGTGGTTGCTCAGAAAAAATCCGCTCTGAGGCTGAAAGTTACTGTAAAGTGCTCACCGCACTGGACTTAACTTCAAACGTACAGGAGCCAGAATTTTTAATGAACTTTATAAAGGTTATTGATTTTTTTCTAATTGGAAAAGAACGGCACACATACTATAGAAAAAGTTGAAGTTGTATGAACAAGTATCAAGCAAATGAAAGTATCTGTACTCCAGGTTTTATTTTATATTTATCACATAACTTATGCCAAATTTTTCAAGAAATATGCTTGAGTCGGTTTACTCAAGTATAGTGTTTTTTTTTTTTTTTAAAGATTGGAAACTTGAAGCACTAGGTATCTTATAAGGAGTCATCAGCATAAAACTCATTGCTGTATTATGTCTTCTTTTAACTCCAACACACAAATTAAAATCTTTGTGAATATAAGTGCTGTGTCTACCTGTTCCAGAGTTAATGAGTTTGTAAGTTAGGACTCAGATTAATGTTTACCCTCTCCTGGACTTAACAACCAAGTCCTTCCTAGGACTTAGTGCATTAATTCCATCTTTCAAATAACTATAAAACCAACTCCCCGTGAAAATGTTATTTACCAGAGGGAAGGGGTTGCTGAAACTGCACATGGCCAGGAAAGAATGATTCAGTGAAAGAAAGAGTTGACGAGTGAACGAATGGATGGATGAGAAGATGTGGTGAATTCTGTTGGAGTCTTTAGTAGGTGTACCTTAACTTTAATTTCTTTTCTACAGTTTACCAAACAGGTGTGGAGTACACTCACAGTGGTTTTCAACTGGGGGTGATCGTTTCTCTCCCAGGAGACATTGTTCAGTATGACATACGGGGTTTTCTAGTTGTCACAACTGGGGTGGTAGGTTATGCTACTGGTATCTAGTGGGTGAAAGCCAGGGATACTGCTGCACATCCTACAGTGTACAGGATATCCTCCCACAACAAAGAATTATTGAAATGTCTGTTAGCCAAATGTCAATAGGCCCAAAGCTGAGAAACCCTGGTTTAGCACTAAGGTGGGCGTGTTCCATTGGTCTCATAGGGCAGAGTAGAGAAGACGACCATCACAGTGAGCAAAGTGAATCCCTGTAGGTCAGAGTTGGAGGGTTTCTAGCAAGATTATAAAAAGTGACAACAAAATAATGTCTCTTCTATTAAGGAAAAAATAAACTTTTTTTTCTTGGCACAGATGGTCTTAGACCTGTAAATCTGCCATTCGTTCAGTAATCACATGAAGAAAATGGATGATTTAAAGCACTTAGAAGGTTTATCTTGCAGAAGGAAAGTGTAGGTGTCTGAAGAAGAGTAGTAAACATAAATTTTGTTTTATATCCGAGAAGCAAAGCCATTTAGAGTCTAACACAACTTCCATCTGAGCTGTGGCTGAAAGGGAGGTAGAAGATATGGTCAATGATTTTAAATGATTTATGAGGACTTCTGTAAAAGAAACACAAAGGCCTGGGTAGAGCCAGGCCTTTCTGATGTGCCATAATAGAATTTTATACTGTTTTTTTCATAGTCAAATAAAGTTCAGTAGTATAGATAGATTGTCACCTGGTATTAGTACTTCCTAGGCTGCCTTTCAAAATGCTTTATTCAATGAGATTTACATTTCACAAGGAAGTGATTTCTAAAGTTCTTCCATTAATAATTTTTTATTGAAAGAGAAGCCAGATTTAGTCATTCTACCCATAGATTGGGAGAGTAGCCCAGAATGAGCTCTGCGCATGAAATACCTTTTTTTTTTTTTGGTGTGTGGTATTTAAATAGGAGATGGTATTTTAATGGTGTGAAAGAGAACACAGAAAAATGACTGGTCTCTTTACATAAAATTCTATGTGAATTTTAGTTTGGTTCCATTGCCATGAAATCTGCTGAAAATATCCCTAACAGTTCATGTTGCCCAAGCACATGGCTGCTGAGACAATGTACTTCATCAGCATAAACATGAAGGTACCCCCAAAAACTACCTAGGGGGAAAGACTCATGAATAGGAAGAAATAATATACTGTTTCCTTGGAACAACCTTTTTCTTTTCTCTCTTTATATTAATTAATTCTTTTACTTCTTCAATAAGCCTTATGAAACACCGACAGTGTTCCCAGTACTGTTTATAGGATCAGACAGTGCTGCTGTGAAAGGAAAGCAAATAAACAAAAGGGTTCTAGTTTGGTATGTTGAGTGCTGTCTAGGGTGTTGAATAGATGGAGTTGTCAAGCTCATGTGGAAGGATAATTTGTATGCAGAGAAGAATGGCCCATCAGAAAGGAACAGGGACAGAAAATGGGAACCTGGCCCTTATCAGTATTGTTTTACCAGCTCTGTGACTGTCAGTAAATCTTTTAACCTTTCCTATAGAGTTATTTTCCAGCTGTATAGTCTGGAAAGTCTTATATAAGTGTCCAGCTGTCAGTCTTATATAAGTGAGATTATTTAGTGAAAGGATGGCCTCTGACAAACATTTAAACTCAATCCAATACAGTAAACATTCATGGAGTAATTACACTGAGCATTCTGAATGGCAGTGAGAACTGAGATACAGCAAGGAGTAAGTCTTTGCCATCAAGGAATTAATAATAAAAAATGAACATATAAACTATTAAGCTAAGGGAAACCTATTATCACAGCTCTTGATATAACAGAAGAAAACTTTATACCTGACTCACTACTGAACATATGGCTGTTTCTGTGTTTCTGTGCATATTTTCAGAGGGTAACCCTTTAGCCCTTCCGAAGGAGATTTTCTGCTTGCCTCTCAGGCCTGTTTTCTACCCTTTCCTACCCCATTCTGTGCTATCAGAGGCTGACGGGAATACACTATCATGGAAAGAAGGAGGGTGGAGAATGGGTTTGGGTACTTGACTGTGACTCACTGCAGACTTGCGCTCGCTTTCTGAAGTTATGAACTCCCCCAAGAGGGCATTTTGCGTGCAACTCTGTCCAGTTTGCACACACCCTCCCCTCTTCTTACCCAGTCAGACTTAGTGGTTGACATAGAGCTCCAGGCTACTGTCATAGCTTCTATGGTTCTATGTCCTCTTCCTCACATTTAAAAATAGCTTCTTTACAAAACTCTCCTCAAATTATCCCATTTTCAAAGTGCCACATGTTTTCAGCTGAAACCATACTTGATCTCTAGATCATATTACCTTATAGTGCTATGTGACCTTAAGCTACCATTTCTTGAATGTCTGCTGTGTGCCAGCCCAAACAAGTACTATGCAAATTTTGCAATATTCTAGTAAGAAACAACAACTTTATTAGAATCTCTGTAATTTTACCAACCTCTGAGTAGTCCATGATATTTCCACCAAGGTCTGCTCATAATAAAAATGCACTTCCCCCCACCGCTGGCTTTCCTTCCTCCTTTATTCCACTCACTGCAGTCCTGACTCCTGCTTCCATTGATCAATGGCCAAGTAAACCACTTGTACACAAGCGCCTTTCCTAGTTTCTACTGTTGAAGCTGAGAAAGAAGTCCTTAGATTCAGTCAAAGTACTGAAAGGCAGAATCCAAAGATCAGGATTATGGGCAGATGGAAAGCCTAATTCAATTGTAAATCCAGCATTCCT
The DNA here is from genome assembly GCA_004026585.1 of Noctilio leporinus. Classification (NCBI taxonomy): domain Eukaryota; kingdom Metazoa; phylum Chordata; class Mammalia; order Chiroptera; family Noctilionidae; genus Noctilio; species Noctilio leporinus. The sequence continues at coordinate 48,496 of PVIW01004013.1, read as the reverse complement.
CTTTTATTGCTTTATAACCTTGAGCAAGTCACTCTCCCTCTCCAGTGACCTCTGGAAGAGGGTGAATGCAACCAGATAAACTTTATGTTATCTACTAGCTCTGACTTATTTTTGAAATATGGCCTGTAATTTTGTTCTTCTTGGACTACAGTGTTCTAGTCTTGACATCTCTCTGATTCAACAACAATTTATGCTTGAAATCTCCTGATGCTGCTTTATTTGACTACTGAAAACATAACCAAAATGGCTGTAATAGCCATGCTTTACAAATAAAAGTTAAATACCACCAAATCTATAGAGGTGGTCAGGTGATAGCTAGATGACAGTCATGCTTAAGCATACATACAGAATGGAGAAATACTTCCTGTAAATGAATAAGTGAACGAATGAGCCCTTGTGTGTGGCACTGTCACCTTACAGAAAAAAATTCCATTGTGCGTAAGGAAGTTGACATTGGAGAAAGTCAATGTTGCTAATTTATCAATTTCTCCAGCTTTCCCCCAATTCTTTCCCAAAAGTTGGACCATCAGGTTACAGATTGTAGTGTAATTACAGATTATAACTGAGAGTTGTTGTGATGGTGAATTAAATAATCTGAAAAAACCTTCAGCAAAACTGCAGCTACCTAAGTATATTATTACTTGATTGACTTAAGTGTCTTCAGAGGAAGTCCGGGTCAGTTGTCTGATAATTATAGAAGGTATTGTCAGCATAAGAAATGTCCAAACGTGTAAGAATTTTTATGAATTTATTTGAACCAAACTATTGACATTTGCCAGAAAGTAAAACCTCAACGGGTTGAGAAAATGCTCTGGAAAATGACAGTTTTGCATCTTATTTCATACATTGCAATCAGAAGAGGAGGCATAAGAGGGTTATGTGAAATCCACTGGTGGAGGATCAGGGAGATGGGAGAAAGCAAAGGTGGGGAACCTTTGGGATTGGGTCAGAAGGTAAAATGATAAACACAAACTTCTTTTACACGGGTGGGTACAGGACAGTTAACAGTCAGGAATGAACACGGTAACAATAACAACGAGGGGCTCTGTAGTCTCTTCTGGTGTAGAGGTCGTGTGCAAGGGGTGGGGGAAAAAGGGAGTTTACCTGATGTTCCAAAGGTCTGTTATCATAGATGCAAAAAGACAATAGGGCCAATTAAGGTAAAGGTTGACTTTCTGTCCTGGAAGATTCTAGCCCAGGGCAGTGACTGCCTGCTTTTTGTCCATAAGTTGAAATTTCATACCATCCTCCGTGTTTGGTTGCCTTAGGTCCCTGAGTTTATAAGGGTTCCAACGCAGGCCTCCCTGAAGATTTTCATATGTGGCCCCTTTTCGCCCACAGTAACATGTGAAAGTACCCAGTTTTTAAAAAAATACAAGCCTTTACTTGCAATTTTATCATTTTTAGAGAGTAATTAATATTCTGTTACTGAGAAGAAAAAAATTAAATGTTTTCAAAATTCTTTTTATTTTTCAACTGATTTATTGTTGTTGTATTACAGTTGTTTCATTTTTTTTCTGAGTTCCCAGTTTTGTTTGCTTTCCATATTTATGGAACAGCTTCAATTTGTCAGATCATGTCCCACAACGAAGACTTCATTCACTTCATTCTTTATTGCTTTCCTTAAACCGACCACAGAGTATGGCAAGCCCAGGAAAGGCATCCTCTTTTTGAAACGTTCCTGTTTTTCCTTTTCCTTTCTCCCCTTTACGCATGATGCCCACACCCTTCACCACATCCATTTCTTTAGATGCTTCCTATTTTATTTTTATGATGCCCCCTATTTTCAATAAAGGAATATGGCTGGAAATTTATATGCAGATTCAGAATATTTTTCTTATTTTTTAAAGTGAGCAATTATAAAATAAACGTAGAGGATTTTTTAACCCCAAGCTGTACCTGCATTAATTCCAATTCCGAATATGTTCATTCCTTCTGCTCTTCTGATTAAACTTATAATGGGCTTAGGTCTCATTTTACCTCTGCATGCATCTGCAGACGTTCTAATTCTTTCAGGCCAGATGGGACATAAATCTTAAATAAATAAGTAAAAAGTATGATAAAAGATCACTACCCTGGTTAGCTCATAACATAAAAATGAATCTAATAAGCATGTAAATATATGTGAATTCTGAAATAAAATACCATCTGCTTTTGTAGGAAAAAAACCACATTAATTTTATACCACAACATGTTATTCTGTGGAAGTTCAGTGACATAAATAAAGTAGCTAAATATGGGGAATTCTCAAATTATCTCCCGACTCCTGCCAAATTAAATTTAAAAAAAAAATTTGCAATAACTTGCACTTAACTGAGACTTTCATGTCTGGAGCTGGCAGATTTCCCCAGAGTTGCATCAGGTGTTAGAATCAAGGGTTATTAACATTACAAAGAGCACCACTGTCCTACAGTGTCCCCTGTACCATTCCAGCAGCTGCTACAGGCAATGTTCTTAACCTTGGGAAATGGGACAGAAATTTGGGTAGTCAAAACCTGCCAGTAGCTTCCCTGGCCCGGGACCTACTGTACAGCTTTATTTGGCTGTAACACTGGAGAAAGATGAAACTCTTATTATCATTTGGTGTTTACCATTTAAATCCCTCCCATACTGTTACTGTAGTTATAAACAGCAGTGTTCCCTTTGCCAGCAGGACACTGTATTTTCCACTGAAAATGTTGTTAGAAGTAAAGGCATCCGAGAAAGAAGTGCTGAAGATTCAAAACTAGATGCCAGGTCATGTTCTGCCAGGTGTTTCAAAGCAAGTTGTTAACTTTGACATTGTCTTCTTTTATTTTTTTGGTAGGACTTTATTTTCTAATTCTGCTGAAAAAGCCTGCAGTTTGCATGCTTGCTTACTTAACATTAGAAGCCATTTAGAACCAGTGTAGATGACCGAGGAGTGAATGGGTGTGCTCAGAAGTGACTGGTCGGTGGTCTAACCATAGACAGGGACCTTCAAAAAACGCAAACTTGGCAAGATTTCTCAAAAGACTTAAAACATTTATATAACCTTGATCCAGTATTTTCATTTCTGAGAGTGTTTCTTACAGCAGTACTATTGTTTATAATAGTAGAAGAAAATGGGCTACTATTTTATGCCTGGGCCAGTCATTTCATCTCTTTTAATTCTTTAAACAACCCTTTGAGTTCATATTATAAATGAGGAAACCGAGGCACAAAGAATTTTAGCAGCTTGCCAAGATTCCTTAAGTAGGAGATACAGCCAGGTCTTTAACCCCAGACACCTAACATCAGCATTTAAACACAGAACCTCAACATGTATGTGACGTTGTATCTCCTACAATATTTGTTCCCATTGTATTTATGATGATCCAAAAGTTAAAGAAAACATATGAAGAGAATGGTTAAGTGAATTAAATTGGATAAAATGATATTAACAAAGATTTTGTATTGACAGCTTTATAAAAATAATCATAAATGTAAAAGTAGGATAAAAACATTTAAGTTACAGAATAGCAATAAATAAATAAACAGCAAAATGTCAGGTAGGGATTGTGTTTAAGTTGTGCAAAAATGTTTGAGTCTTTATCTCTGTTATACTATTTTCCCTGCATTTTCTGCTTACCTGTAATAGTTTTATTGTTTTAGAATATTAAATACATTTACCTTAAACATTGACATTTAAGTATATCTGTCAATTTCATTAGAAACATGTTTTTATCTTTTTTAAGTTAAACATTCTGTACCTTATTTGTATAGGTCACTCTGTAGTCACGAAGAAAGGAGAAAATACTGACTTTCATCTCCATTTTTAGTTGGTATACTAAAAATAATAGGATTTCCTGGTACCATGGTTAATGTATTAATCTATCTGGAAGGTTAGAGAGAACAAATTTTGCCCGAGATCACAGAGGTTTAGAGTTACAAAAATTTTAGTTCATGTATACTTAGTGACACCTGGTATTACACTTCATGCTAAATCTAGGGTTTAAAAAAATGTCTCCTTTCCATTTCAAGATCATGACACTTTGTACCTGTGAAATATTTGCCTGCTCCACTGTCTCCATTTAAGTATGATTGCTCACCTGAAAAATTAGGAGAAAATGGATTATTTGGCATTTAATTCACAATAAAATTTGCAAGCTCCAGCATATGAAGCTGATGGAGCAGCCAGGTCAGTTAACTTTTTGCAATATAGTTTATTCTAGTCTTATTGAAACAAAACAAAACAAAACAAAACAAAACAAAACAAAACAAACCCAACTCCATGTTTTAGACAGATGACAATCTCTTGCTTTGAGTGGCATATCTCTGACCACCAAGTTTGAGCTTAGACTTTGATTCTTATGTGTCACCTAGGCCCCATATTTCAGATCTCATTTTCTCACTTTGAAACTCTAATCTTATGCCTTAGTTCTTTCTAATAAAAAAAGATTTATTCCTTAAAGGCAGATGTATTTCCTGTCTACTGTGTTTCTGTTTCTGTCCTTCGGACCCTGTTGATGTAGTTCTCCCCAAACCCAATTTGAAAAGTTTATTTTCTCCTCTTGTTTTTCAATTTGGAATTCCATGTTTCTTCCAGGGTGAATAGTGTTTCTCGTTATTTTGCTTGCTAAATTCAGGCTTAAAAAAAGTTCAAGTTGATTTCTTGTTGTTATAGATCAGTGCTACTTGGGAACTTTCAGCAGCGGTGGAAATGTTCTCCGTTCATGGTTGTCCACTATTGCAGCCACTACCCACATGTGGCTGTTGAGCACGTGAAATGTGGGCTTTGTAACTGAGAAGCTGATTTTTAAATTTTAATTTTAATTAATGCAAGTTGAAGTAACCATATGTGTCTGTGGCTACCATATTTGAGTACAGATTTAGTGTATCCTTATAGATGAATAAAATCCTAATTATTGTTATGTTTAGAGAGAAAATGGAGTGCACTAGCACATTCACCTATTTTCTCATTCCGTCCATAGTCTTCTTTCTTATATAATCTTTCCATTGTTCCTCTTTTCTTCTCTCCCATTATTCCTCCCTCCTTCCTTTTCAAAAAGGATTTTTGATACTTGTTTAGCAGTGTGGAGATAGGAAATCTTGAGGACACATGGGAGAAATGGTGACTTTTTTTGCTCACAAAAATGAAGTGAAGGAAATTGACTATGGAGATAGCTCAAGAATTTCCTTCTTTGATTCAACTCTGGCATTTAAGAAAAATTCTGTCCAAGGACAAAATAATGCCAATTTGACAGGAGTGTCCTCTAAGGCATCTAATATTCATGAATCTAGACCAGCTAATAAATTCTTTTTATTGTGTCAACTAATTTGAAATCAGTTTCTATCAAGTAAAAAGTTCTCTCTAACTCAAAAGGTTAGCATGAAGATCATTTGAATGATATATGTGAAACAGCATGGCACTGTGATTACTTAAAAAGTATTGTTTTATCTTTTTTTCTCCAAATTTCATCTGATCCTAGACCTGGTGATAAGCCCTTTTACTGGATCCATTTCACTTGCACATTCATGGAAATCCTATGGTTCTCCTGATCTGCAGAAAAGAAGTACATTGCACGGCCCATGGTGCTTTCAAACACTCCGTCTTCCGTTTCCCTTCCTACTCAGATGCCTGCAAGTTGTTTTGGATGTTATGCAGCGTGTCGTTGGTAGCTTCCTTTGGCTTGATGCCACCAGCCACGCAGCGAGGCCTGCTGCAGTGTGACAGTTTCCATGCTGGGCACAGCTGTCAGCATCTCTTTGCCTCCGTTTCAGAGTCTGATGCCACTGGCAAGACATCCGAAGGCAGGCCAGTGAATAGCTGAGGCTCCTCTTTAGCAAAGGAGAAATGGAAACATCATCTCCTAGACCTTTCCCTTGTCCCCACGGTCTGCTGGACAGTTCCTTCATGTCACTGATGAAAATTCACATCTTTCCCTTTATTGTTTTTCTAATCGCATTATCCAGTGCATAGAGGGAAAGCTGGATTGTCCTGTTTTTATGATTTGACTTGCTGTTTTAGCACAATACTGAGCTTCAAGGTACAGCATCACGAGACAGCTAGCCTAGATGGCAAGTGCCGGCCTGCCCCAAACACCCTCCAGGTTCGTCCTTGAGCCATCGACTGTGAATCAGCTTATTATTCTTTTCTGAAAGGCAAGTGGAAGTGGAAGGACTGTCCTCTCAGTTGTTCAGTTGACCAAGGTGTGGCTCAACAACATCATTTGGAGTTGCAGTTAGACAACCAAGAGAAGCAGAAACCAGTCCACACAAAGGTAGAGGGTAGGCTAGTACAAAGGACACAAAGAAGGAAGAGAGGATTATGCTACACAGGACAGAGAGGGAAAAAGTGAAAGTCTTTCAAGTAAGAAAAAATAACTTAGGATGGGAAGATAAAATTTACAAATGGCCAAAAGAGCCACTGTAATGCCTGGTGAATACTTGATATGGTAAAAACATAAAAACCAAACCATCTAATATATCTTGGGACTGTGTTTATGGGTAAATAAGGTCCATAATGTTAACAGTAACGAGGTAATAGTTACCTTCTAATGGTAATGCTGAAAGTTTAGTATGAACTCTGCATCATATAAGTGATTTGGTAACCTAATATTTATTAATCATCATAATTTCATGAGCTAGATACTATTAATCTAATTTTACATATGAGTTAACAAAGTTTAAGAACAGATAAAAAACTTGACCTTACTCATAGAGACTTATTCAAACCCAGGGGTGTCCGACCCAAGCTCATCACCTTTACCCCAATTTTGATGCCACTGTGGAGTGGTAGCCTGTGTTCATGGGCTGTCAGTCGTGATTCCTGGTCCTATGCGCTGGCCCTCATTAGCCAGCACGCTCTAAGCTCTTAGGTTCATTACCCCAAAAAACATCTTCTGTCCCTCATTTCTTCTCTCTTTTCTTTCTGAGCTTCACCTTTCCTTTGTTTCTTTTGTGCCAGTAACCCTATCGTCTTATGCAGTGATGGGGAAGGAGCACTTGGATACTTGGAGTAGGGAAAGACCATTGTGATGTAACTTAAGGAGCTGAAACACGGTGGGTAGAGTGATGGAGTTATGGAGGTGGGGTTAGAAAAGTTAGCAAAGAGTTTGACTTATTTAATAGTGCTGAGAAGATCAAACTACAGTGAATAAATAATGACATTAAAAATATTGTATCAAATTCCTTATTGGTTTATTTGCTGTAAATAAATATTGATTACTTTCTGGGTTTTAGTAATTACCCCACCCCCAATTTAAAAAAAGTGCCATCGAAATTTAGTATTCCTAAAGTATTTTAAAAGATTTTATTATGAAAATGAAGATACACCATATGTTAGAGTAGTAGTTCTGGTGGAAGTGACTTGGGAAAAAGTGGCCCAGGATTTTTTTATTTTTATTTTTCTAAAGAAGGGGTTAACTTCCTTTCTTGTTTTTAAAGAGACAAGCCATTCAGTCTTTACTACTTCCATTTTCTCAATGTCTAAATGGTGATTGTTGGCAACTTTCAGTGCATTTGCTCTTAGATGAATATCCCGAGGCTTTGGAGCTGGAGTGAAAACATATCTGTGGGCAGAAGATCCCATGTGTAATTTTTGGTGTGTATTTAAAAAAATGAATGTAAAATTCACAGAACACGAAATTCACCATTTTAATCATTTTAGAGCATGTAATGGATTGGCGTATAGCACGTGTACGGTGCTTGCAGCCATCGTCACCACCTGATGGCAGAACATTTGCGTCTCCACGAAGCGAACCACAAGCTTGTTTCCCGTCCCTATGAGTTTGCCTGCTGTGAACTACTCGTATACTTGAAGTCATATAACATGTGGCCCTTTGTGTTTGGCCTTTTTTTTAAACTTAGCATAATATTTTCAAGGTTAATCCATGTTGTTGCATGTAGTTTCATGTTTTACCCTACTTGAAGGAGCCAAACTTTTTACTGTACATCAAAAGGCAACAGCGTTAGTTTTCGTGTAATCTTTGATAAGGATTTTTCTTATTTCTTTTATAGCACTTTTTTCCCCATACAAGTATGTTTACCCCTACTGGGTAATAAGGAGTGAAGAGATAAATAGCTAAAACAGACAATGGAGAAAACAAGACAAGTATAATAGAAATTCAAGTTTGACAGACTAACTGCAGCTGAAGCTAAGATAGTTGTGGTTTGAGCATCCTGGGAGGCCGTGTGAAAGGGTGTCATAGCTCTGTCCTCTATGAACTCAGGGACTACATGTTGCTGGCCTTCCGCTCACACCGGAGTGCAGCGTGTGATTGCTCAGGAAAGGGACGCAGAGTCACTCACAGGAAACGTCCTGAAAAGTCACACTCTTGCTTCCCTCCACTGCCGTCATTTGCCTTGACCCATCCATCCATCTGGTTTTCCAGTGCCTAAAGAAGCTTTTCCGTAGGTTGAGAGGTTTTCGTGATTGCTTTCCTTTGGGCACTATCTCAACCCCAAATCATATCCCATCCCTTCTTGGGTTGATCACTCCCACTTTCTAGAGTTCACTGAACTTGTAATACGCACTTTTGTTTCATTCAGTCACGTTTGGTTATATTTACTATGCGAGGAGGCTGAGAAGTGGACACTAAAATTAGTGCAGACACAGCCCTTGCCCATGAAGAGGTGGTATTTAGTGGGAGGCAGGAATGTTTAACCAAACTATAACAATGTACTGTAGTAAGGGGTCACTATATATGCAGCTTTAGGAGTTACGAATGGAGGGCAGGCTAACATCACTGTGGATTAGCGTCATTTCTTCATTAGTCAGAGAGAAAAGGAAAAAGCCAAGGCATGCCATGGAATTCACCCAGACCCTTTCTGTTTATTCACCTGACTTACGACTGACTGCTTTCTTCCATTCTGTCCAATCACTGGCTTTATAGTTCAGCTTTTGCAGATACATCCCCATATTCTCATTCTGTTGAGTATAGACATCCTTTTATATCAGTTATTAAGATGCTCACCTTTTCCTGTTGCAACTCTGCCACTTGTTCCCCATGGAACTATCCCTCCAGCACATTTTCATTTGCAGGGTACCCAAAATAGAGCCTGACATAGTTTAGACTCTCAACTCATTGTTTATTAAGTGAATCCATCAGCACAAAGTGCAGTGGTCAAAAACACTCTCTGGAGCCCAAAATCCTTGGGTTCTATACCTGTCTCTACAACTTAACTGTGTGACCTTAGCTAAGCTATTTAGCTTTTCTGAGCTTCCAGGTCCTCATCTGTAAAACCAGGATAGAAGTGTACTTACCCCATAGACTTTTCCAGCAGCATTCAATAGGATTATGTGTGTCAATTGCCTGGTTTATAGTAAATACTTAGTGTTGGCTGCAACCACCTATGTTACTGCAACTCTTCTGCAAATTCTTTGGGCCATATGTTTACTCTGTTGGGTCATTAGAGCCACCTCAGTGTGTAGATTCCTTAAATCTGGGTCTAATTATTTGGTCCCCATAGAATTGAATGGTTTCTCTTTAAATTTCTGTTTCAAGTTTTCTGGAATAATAGAACTCTAGCAAGGTCTCCCTGGTTATTATGCAAATAAAATAAGCAAGTGAAATGATATGCTCAGTGATCACGTGTCGTACACCTACGATGGGGTAGGCACTATGTAGTTACTGGAGATACAACGGTGAACAACGCAGACAAAACTTCTTGCCCTCTTGGAACTTACCTCCCAGCTCACAATAGCTAACAAGTATAAAGGGCTATTCTGTCCCAGAGATTTCCCACGCACTTTGTGAGTATTACCTATTTCATTACTTAAATGACCCTAGAAGGGAGGTAACATTGGCCCAGGAAACTGGGCACTGCATCTGTGTCCCTATTGTGAAGCAGTGTGACAGACCTGAACTCCAGCAGTTTGGCTTGGAGCCATGCTTTTATGCTGTTATTCTACATAAATGCCTTTCAAGCACTGAAATTTGCTAAAAAGGCAAATGGGGGGAAATAGGGCAGATTTTTGCCTAACTAATGGTGACCATCATCAATTTGATACCAAAGGGTAAACTAGAATAGAAAATTGAAAGAAAAATAAACACCCCTTAGAGTCAACACAGCTGGAGTGCTCTTGGCCTAACAAAATAGTTAAAAGCCATAAACAGTTAGGTGCTTTCTTTAGTACCTCTGAAAGACAGTTAAAATAAAGTTCCCATAACATTCTTCTTAAAAGGTTAGAGAACTTCTCAAGAAAGCACAAAGTACCACAGGAAGGTGGTGGTGGGGAGACATTAAGATCCCTGCCCCAGACATCAATTTGCATCTCAGAAAAGGCCTTCAAAACACAATTGTCTATTCAAGGCTTTTTCTGCTGGGTTTGCATCATCTGCCTTGTGATGGGAAAATGTCCCCATGCCGCCTCCTTAGGATGTAGCCTGCCCTGAAATTTGTCCCACAGCGCTGTCACTATCTCTTCCTTAGCAGTTCTAGGCAAACCTTATTAATTGGCAATGTGAGTCACATGCAAATACACAGCAAAATACCTGGGGCAGAATCATACCTGTTGTGTTACTTTAGTAAAACTGAAATTTTACTGAAAGACAAAACAAATTTTGTGATACCTGTACCTTCGAACTCTTCTGGAAATTAATATTCTTTCCACCTTTACTGCTGATCTGTTAGCCTGTCTTTTTTTGATGACTAAAAATAAATTTCATGATAGGACATGACATGACTTTATTTCCCCACCAGCTCACAGCTATGTGCTTTTCCCTTACCACAGCCTTTCTACAGTTACTGCCTGTTTCCTACTTCACAGCTGTTGGCGTCACATTCAAGTTCTACTTAATCAAGGAAAATATCTCTGTTAAGTTCAGGCCCAGCTACAGCTTTCTCTTTGAACGCTTATAGTGTGATTTTCTTTCTAGGTTCTTAACAATGAGGTGAGCAAGTCTAATAATGGGACATAGTGGTTATAAAGCTGAGTGGTACAGGAATATGAAGTGCACTGCTCAGGCTCAGCTTTCATCAGAAATTAACACATATACTTTCAAGAAGTAAAAAATATGCACTTGATTTGGTTTTATATATGTGACTTGGGGGCGACTTGGAAACCAAGAAGGTAGCATGTGTAAAGGTGAATCAGGAATCTGCAGAGTAAAAGGGAGGGACTCTAAGCTCGACTCTTACCTCAAAGACAGAAGGAAAACTAAAGAAAGGACTGTGAAAATCAACTGATGCAGGAAATGCAGGGACAGATCAACGCTAGTTTTTGTTAGTGGGTTATTATTAGCTTTTTTTCACTTCTGCATTTTGAGAACTGTCCTGAGCCTAGTGTTCAGTTTCTGCCCTACCCCTTAGTCCATCCCCACCTTCATTGCACAACCAGGGGAAAGTGAGGCTCTCCATTGACAGGTTCCCCCAACAAACTCCACCCTGAGCGAATTACCTAATCTCTCTACATGCGCCCTTGTATATTTGCAAATGAGAGGAATAGGAATTCTCGTACAGATTTGCTGTCAGTGTAATGGCTGCTTTGGACCCTCAAACGTTAGATTACTTTTCTTATATCAGAATTCTTCTCTTTTCTTCATGCCCTTGGGTCCTTTGTGGAAGTACAAGTGTTTAAGCAAAAAATAAGTAAATTATACCATCACTTCACACGTGCTTGTCTTACCCCTAGAGAGCTTGCTCTCTGGGGAGAGAATTATGTTCTGTTCCTTTCTTTTTCCTATATGAGGATTCTTTTCACACCATGGATACTCAGTAGCTCTTGTTTGATGCTGATTGATGAGAACAAGTTCAATTGTTCCACCTTCCCTTTAGAAAGGCGCCTGCTTCCACTAGAATTCAGCATTTGTTAATTGCCTCTCCCTTCTGCAAGTTGTGTTGAAGCTAGACTCTAAATAGCTGTCTATTTTTCAATTACTTGCCATACTTGGTTTCTGGAAGATAGAACAGGAGATATTTTTGGGATGTGGGGAGAAGCAGAGACCTTTATGTTGGTACATTTTTGTGTTCTAACTAAGCACTAAACCACAAGAACTGAGTTAGCTTCCAGGGTTTTAAAGATCCCTTTTAGGTAAGCTTTTGGTTTAGCTTAATAGTTTGATGAATGTTGGATCTCAACATCCTACCTTGTAATTTCTTTTAACTTTCTTGCACCTTGATCTTGATTGGACCTACTTGTCTGAATGCTCAATTCACTAAAGGAAAGGTGATTTCAAAGGTACATGTTCTCTCCACTGAAACCCTACATCCTGAGTGTGAAAAATAGTGAGAATTATGTACCCTGGGGAATATATATAATTGGGAAAAATAATTCCTCTGGATCAGGCACAACCTAGCTCCAAATCCCAGCTTTATGATTTGCTAGCTGTGTGTCACAGCTGTGATTGCCCAAACCTTAGTGCTTTAGAACAACTACTTTATTTTGCTCATGACCTCATGGGTCAGAAATTTACGTAGAAGTTTTCACGTGGGACCTTCCATGTAGTTGTGGTTAGATGTTGGCTGGGGCTGCAGGCACCCGAAGGCGTGACTGGGCTGGTGTCCAAGGGGGCACACTCACAGGGCTGGCAGCTGATGTTGGTCATTGGTTGTGTAAGGGGCACCTACATGTGACCTCATCAGCATGGTGGTTTTGGGGTAGCTGGGATCCTTGCAGGGTGCCTGGCTTCCCCCAGTGCGGCCATCCAGAGGGAATGAGGCCTTTTGTGCCTAGCCTTGACGTCAGACAGCATCACTTCTGCCGTACTCTGCTGATTGGAGCAGGTACAAGATTACCCAGGAAAATGGGGAGGGGACATAGACTTTACCTTGGATGCATTGCGGAAAAGCAGGTGGTGGTATTGTTGCAGCTGCCATCAGGAAGTACAGTGGGCTGTCTCACACGACTATTGTTAAGTTATTGATTCCCTTTGCACCTCAATGTCCTCATCCCTAAAGTGGTGATAATTTGTAGGGGAATTCATGATAATGAGATACTTAGGTACATGTTTGCTGAACATTTTCTCTGAAAAGTTTGACTTCTTTTACTATTATGTGGCATCACGAAATTGAGTTTATTTGCAGACATTTGAAACCTTTACACACCATGTCTATGAATGCAAGGCTTCTTGGAAACAATTCAGAGGATGCACCTGCATGCCTGTACAGAAAGGGTCTTTAAACTTACCGTGACTGTGATGTATCCAAACACGTCAGTTTTCTAATGGAACGTTCCCTAACAGACTGTCCTATCCAGTGAGTCAGCTGTCCACATCTAATTATTATTCCAGCAGTGAGACCTAATATTCATTTTCTTGCGAAGAACTTGGCTTCATTACCTACTGGTTTGTGCCAGGCACTAGGTTATTACTGAAATAGGAGCATTTATCGTTTAAGACCACAAGTGATGGATTCATCCGCAGTGTGGAAGTTCAGGCTGACCAAACCCAGGAATTGTGCTTCCAGAAAAGGAGCTCCCCACTCCCACGTTCATCCCAATTCTCAACCTACAGGGCCAGCTCTCTTCTTCAGTTATAATTAAGAGGAAAGTGAACCAGGAATTTGCAGCAATCTTTTATGTCATACTTATTTTCTTATGAATTATTAAATGGCTCGTTCTCCAGTGACATGCCTGCTTATGTGAAGGCCAAGAGGACTCGGGTCCTTTGTTTATATAGTGGACATGCCTGATGGCAAATAAAGTTCTGCATGCAAAGGTTTCCCACTTCTGTCAGCAGCAAGTATTATGAAAGGATTACTATTGTAAGACTCATAGTTGTCAAGTTAGTAAGACTAAAGACAAGAGGCCTGAGTAAGCAGCCTGTGTTTTGAAAATAACTGTCACCTTGGCTGGTAGCTCGGTGGAATGGCACTGGCCTGCGAACCCAAAGGTCACTGGTTCGATTCCCAGCCAGGGCATATAACCAGGTTGCAAGCCAGATCTCCAGCCAGGATCTTAGCTGGAGGCAGGTGAAAGGCAACCATACATTGATGTTTCTCTCCCTCTTTCTCCCTTTCTTCCCTTTCTAAAAATAAAGAAATTAAATCTTTAAAATAAAAAAAGAAAATAACTGTCAATTTCTAACTAGGCATTTGAATACAGAGATATTCAGGAAAATCGTAGGAAAACTGCTTTTCCTGCTGAGGTATCCCACGCAACATATTACAACTTTTCATAGTAAACGAGGTCTGTCCCGAAAGTATCAGCCACAAAAACTGTTTTTTAATTATGTTGACATTGGCTTGATACTTTAGGAACAGACCTCATATCAGGTAATGAAGTTCTAGGATCTCCTTTTACAGAATTGTGTCAGGATTCATCCAAATATAGGGGGGAGGGGGAAGATAATTTTTTAAATAGATAGTTTTGATGGAATCGGTTCACTCTGTAACTGATGGTATGTTCACAGAAATTTTCTAAAGAGTTTGGGGTACCATCAAAGTGTACTCAGTTTTCTGTTAAATTTAACAGGTAGTGAAAGAGCGTGTCTGAAAAGGTCAAAATAAAGGTGAATATGTTTTTTCACTCTAAAAAAAGAAAAAGAAAGAAAGGAAAGGTTCTTTGCACATCGCACTAACTTTCTAATCAATTCCTTGGTAGAAACTTTGGTAATTAAATGGAAAGGCATTAAATGCTTCCTATAATCTTGTGCATGTGTATACATTGTGTTATTGTGGTGTATATTCAAAATGTCATGATCCTTTGGACATTTAATACGATAGAAGACATCTCTTATTGTACTTGGGTTACATGCCTCCTGGGGATACAAATCCTAAATGGAAAGTTTAGGGATGCTTTCGAGACATCAGTTGTTTTCTGTGAACCTGGATCACTTTTTCAAATAAGGCTGTGTGCCATAGATGCATCTTATCCTGACAGTCTGTGTCCAGAGGAAGAAACAAGTCCCAAGATGGGCATATTTCATTCTCCTAAAAGCAAAAATCTTAATTTTAGATCAGTGAGAATAAATGGTTGGGAATATTTTCCAGCTGTTTAGTTTCAAGACAGAAAGGAAATGCAGTTTATGTGCCAAAAAAAAAAAAAAAAAAAAAAGTAAGGGCATTCAAAACTCTGCTTCATTATGAAAGATGTCTCTGGGTCTTAAACGTATAAGGCTATGTTCCATATTTAATCTCTCTGATGTACAACATCAGGATAAAGCAGTATATGTATGTCAACCCAAATTATCTTGTACCATGATACAGCAAGAAT
Source organism: Noctilio leporinus (assembly GCA_004026585.1). Taxonomy (NCBI): domain Eukaryota; kingdom Metazoa; phylum Chordata; class Mammalia; order Chiroptera; family Noctilionidae; genus Noctilio; species Noctilio leporinus. The sequence continues at coordinate 33,402 of PVIW01004013.1, read as the reverse complement.
GGTAATGCAATTTCATGTTTTCCTTTTGTTAAGAAGTTGTCATACTTATTTGAATGCCTTTTGTGCCCACTACTGTTCTCTGTGATTTAATTACATTATCTCATTTAATTTTTGCAGTACTGTAATAGCCGGTTTTAACGGCTGGCAATTTAGTAGGCTGAATTCTAAAACGTAAGTTCCAAAATAATAATTTCAAATTTACTTTTCTTCCTAGATCCGTGACACATTCCACTTAATTAAATTGTTCATTTTATCTTAAAACTGCATTTCCTTTCTGTGAAGACCATTTTCACTCAGGGAAACAGGCATCTCCAGCTCTGTTTCCCTCATGTGCTGCCCGTGCAAGGTTTTATTTGTTGGCTTGATGGAAATTGTAAGCAGATGAAAACCTTGGCTAAACCTGGTTCTTTGGGAATTGAAAGAGACCTGGTTGCCAAGCTTTCCAAAGAAGCATAATCAGTTTCAGAGGCAATTAATACAATTTGGACTGGGAATTAGGCTGGAAAGATTGAGCAATATCAGAACAAAAAATTACAGCTCTGAGCACTTACCACACACTGGCAACATTAGATGTATTATTGTTAATTTTCCTAAAGCCCCTGAAAATTAGGTATTGTTACTCCCATTTTTTAGATAAGCAAATGGCCCAAAAGGATCAAGAACTTTGTTCAAGGTCACTCAATTAGTAGTAAATTTAATTAGCAGTATGTAGCTTCAAGGATCCTTTATTATCTCTCATATTTGTCCCTTTCCTTTCCATTGGTTATTAATGGGAACATTCACTTTAAACATGGAGATAATCTAGTCTTAATAGTGGAAGTAATATATTTCAAAACAGTGACATAGATGGAGAATGAGAAAATCAATCCAATTGATCAAAATTGTGTTGAATGTGAAAATGGTAAAATAGAAACCCCAAAATGATAATCTAATGGGTTCCATTAAGGGAGGGAAAGATTCAGAGATCCAAGTGGCAATTTGGCAGTTGAATTATCAACACAGATGAAATCTAGTTCCCATGTAGCTTTATGCCTTGCGCTATTTGATTTGCCATCTATTTTGATTAAATTGTACCAAATAATTGCCAGATCTCTTCCTCAGTTGACATTATACAGACAGCTTAAGGGGAAAGGTCGGACCAGAAAAGAATTGAAGAGAAGTGATTGGATTTTACCCAGTCCATGAAGTAATCTGATTAACTGTTGAACATCGTTGCTTTTGTGGTCACTGCTTTAGCCCCAGAGTGGTGCTATAAATAAAATCTGAACACCCCCAGGAGCTGTGCAGTTAACATGCACACTTGAAATATGCTGGTGTAATGAAAGGATGTTAAGTTGCAGGTACTAAGAATGAGCATTCTAGCTGCCTATTTGCATTGCCTTTTAAAATATGGTATGGCATTTTAAAATTATTATTATTGATCATCATCATCCTCCAGAGGAGTGTGGCCAAACAATGTATCTCAATTTGGCCTTCCCTAGACGTGAACTTAGGCCAAGATGAAGCATGGGGAGGTGTTTCAGAGTCTCCAGGAGGGTAATATGAATGTGAGGCAGGGAAGGAGGGAAGGAAAGGCAGGATGCAGGCCTGAATCAGGTGATTACTGTGAGCCTTGGGGTCAGACCCCCTGCAGAACAGGAGGAGGGTGGGGACAACATGGCCGAGTAGCCCCGAGCTGTCCCACCTAGGACCTGAAGGTACTGCTGGATGTCTCCACCAGCTTCGGCTGTCATCCGCTGAGGACTGTTCCTGTGCTGTGACTCCCCTGGCGCCTACAGCTGGCTGGGCCAGCGATGAGGAGAGTCTGCAGACAGAGTTGGCCATGGGAAGCCACCAGCAAGTACGGAGCTCAGCAGTTTGAGCCAAGGGTAAGGACAGGGCACCAAATGTACTGAAAATTAGGTGCTGTTATTCCCATTACACAAAGATAATGTCAGGCAAGTCTTTGATTTATTATACTTGAACACTTCTGAGCATCTACCTACCTTCTTTGCCTGATGAACCAAGTTCAGTGCTGGGAGATATAAAAACAAAACATTCCTTGTCTATGAAAATTCAGCATCTTTAATCATCCAGAGCTTATCTAGACTGGTTGCTCAATTTTTGTTTTGTTTTGTTTTGTTTTTTGTCATCACCCCTGGTCTGAACTAGCCTGAAAGAAATAAGTGGCAGGGTGGAGTTTCAGGCACTGCCAACATGACGTACCAGCAGTTAGCCTTCTTGCATCAAGGGTTAAGAGCTACACCATTCCCTGAGTTCCTGCTACATTACATTCTAGCTTTCTTTTCTCCTTCTTTCTTTCTTCTTTTTCTTCTTTTATTTTGAGGTTCATTTTTTAAAATATATTTTACTTATTTTGCTATTACAGTTGCCTTCTTTTTCTTCTTTCCTTCCTTCCCTTTCCTTCCTTCCTTTAAAAAAAAAACAAAAAACTACATTCAGGAAATCATTTTTCCCTGAATTAAATTCCTCAGCAATTATTATACCCTTGTTGACATTTCACTGTTACATCCACATCCCCAAAAGGATAATTATGAAAATAAAATGTGAAAAAAGAGAAACATCATTTTAATTGGTGAGGATTAATCAAATTATAAAACTCCTACATATTAACCTCAATGAACTGTTTCAGACTCTCACCTCTAAAATGGATGTAAAGGTAATCTGAGCTCTCCTGTGAGGGCTATTTATATCCATTAATTGTTACATACAAGACACACTGGGTCTCAGCTGGTTGCATTTCTTCTGTATTTGAAATGTGCTTCTCAGCAGAGATCCGAGGACACCATGGGGACTCATTTGAGTCTGACTTTCACATTAATTTTGCTGTGCTGTGAAGAGCAAAGACAAAATCAATGTCCATCAGTGATTATTCAAGGTAAACTATCTGGTGATATTGAATATCAATGGCTGCACCAGGCATAAAATTTACTTAAGATCTGGTGAGTTGACAGCCATTTATTCCAGCCTTGCTTCATTTTTTATGTTGCACATATATTTTTAGGAAAATAAACTAAAATTACAAGAAAAAAATAAATTATACTTATTCAGTTTGCCAGAAAGCAGATTTATTTCCGGATGGTAGAGAAGCATTAAAGTGGTAGGATTTTAGAAACCCAAGAGTAATATCTTTCCAGCTGGTGGAAGTGAAATATTTCACAGTGCACATTGACACAAAACCACGTGACCCAATTAAATTTTTTAAAAAAAATTTTATTGTTGTTGTATTACATCCATCCCCTTTTTGCTCCCCTCTGTTCCCCACCCAATTAAATTTTCGTAATGAAGGCTCTTTGGAACTCGTGACTGAACTTGAAAAAAAGAAGAGCCCTGAGCAATTTCTTGGGTCCGGAATCAATTATTCTTAAGCTGAACACATGCTTATGGCAAAAGAGTAGTAATAAATCTGGGTTTAAAGTTTTATTCGTTTTAACCATTATGCTGAAATCCAAACATGCTGTCAATGATATGTTTTTAAATAAATAACAAAAACAAACAATAGTAAGAGAAAATTAAAACCTCTATTTTATCCTGCCTGAGGCTCCAATGTAACTTTTTGGTCAAATAATGTATGAGAGGGGATATGGGAGGGAAGGAGTCTCTAATGAGGCCATGCCGGGGCCACAGGCAACTTGGCAGGTACTCTTGCCCACCTGTTGGGCCAGTACAGTTAGGTAGACATGTGCACCATTTCTGCTCTTTTCATCGGAACTACTGCTTACAGAAAAGACAAGGACAAACTTAGGTACCAGGCTTTTCTTTGATTTTCTGATAGCCAGCAGTCATTTTGAGTTGTCAGTATCTTCACTGGCTATTTTGCCACAGCATCTCATTTGGGAATTATCTGTCAAAAGATTATCTTCTAAGCTGTACCTTTCAAAAATTACCTTCCATGTTTTACTTTGCTGTATTATGTAATTTCTCATGAGAACTTTAGAATTTGTGCTTCAAGGAGGATCACTAGTCAAAATTTTTTTGGTATTTTGCCTGTTTTTGGAGTTCAGTATAAATGGAATGGTAGAGTATGCACTCCTTAGTTTCTGATTTTGTTCTCAAAATAAAATTTCTGAGATTTACCTGTTTTTCAGATGTAGCAGTACTTTGCTACTTTAAAAAATTTCAACATTGTATTACTAGACCACATATACCAAATTGCCTGAATATGCCATTCATCTTATATATGATCTAGTCAGTAGTTCATGTATGAATGTGTCATTCTTCTCTTGGTGAGCATTTGGGTTGCTTCCACTTCTCAATTATTATAACTAAGGCTGTTTTGAATATTTTTGTACAGTCTTTAGATGTCTCCTCAACTTACTTTGATCTGACTTCTGAAAGTTCAATCTGTTTGATATTGGACATATTTACTCCTCAACCCTCTTTGCTTTCCAGACATACAGACAATGCCTGTTCTTCTTTCTAGATTTGTCCAGATAAAATTGGAATACGTGGATTCCCCATCCATTAAACAAGTGGACATGATTGCTTTTCACTCAAAAGACATATTTTACAAGAGAACACTACATGTGTTCAGTAAAGATAAGTTCTTTCTTCCGACAGGTTCTATCAAATTATCATCAGATAAGTTGGTCATCTTGTCATTGTTTCTAGTTATTGATGGATGCACATCCGACCTTGAAATAGACAAAAGTAGGGTCAGTGGCTGGTGTCTGATGCTTACATGCAAATCAATGCCCAAGTTTCTGACACTGGGCACTCTAACAGATTCTTTGTTAGAGTCTTCTGTAGAATAGAAAAAGTGAAAATGGCCACTGCATATGTCCTAATATATTAGGACAGGCATGACATGCAATTATTCTTTCAATTTCTATCTGGAAAAAAGGATTGGAATATAGGGTATTGGCTAGAATTTAAATGGTAATGTTTGAGGTTGGCTGCTGCCTGATTGGTTGGGATGACAAGAGGGCAGGTCATTGGAATTTAAGATTAAGGTAACAAGCCCTGGCTGGTGGCACAGTGGATTAGGCCCCGGTCTTCGAACCCAAAGGTCACTGGTTCAATTCCCCAGCCAGGACAACATAAACAGGTTGTAAGCCAGGTGTCCAGCCAGGTCTCTGGCCAGGTCCATAGCTGGAGGCAGGTGAAAGGCAATCATACATTGATGTCTCTCTCCCTCTCTGCCTCTTTCCCTTCCAAATAATAAATAAAATCTTAAAAAAAAAAAATAGAGAGAGTAAGGTAACATCTGTAGGCCAGAATAACCATTGTAAATGAACAATATTCCCTTATCTAGAATTTTGTCTTGAGGTAATTCTCTAATGTCTTCTAAATTAGGAGCTGATTCCATACTTGCTTATAAGGAAGGTTATTGACAAAGAGTAGGGTGAGATGTGCCATCTGAAATTTGTTTTTTTTCTTTCAATTTTATTTTGTATTGGTTTGAGATGTATAGCTTAGTGGTCATTCATATGGTTTACATAATGTTCCCCTCGATATTTGCAGTACCCAAAATATGGAACATTTCCCAGAATTGTGTGTCATCTTTACACAGGGACAATGCTAAGCTTCTCTGTGTCATTCCAATTTTAGTGTATGTGCTGCTGAAGCAATCACATCATCCTAAATGTTTCACACATGTGAGTATTTAGCATATATATCCATGTGTATCTGACACCACGCACAGATAAACATACATAAGATTAAAATTTGCCGAAGACCAGTAACATGTCTGAGTCTGGGTTATAACATGGGCTATAATCCAGCAGGCAGCATGAGCACTAAACTCCATTCTGAATCTGAAATTCCTTCAAAGAAAAGTTCGGTTTATTTTTATCCTTCATTTCCTTCTTTGTCTCCTTAGATGTTTTTCATCAAAGAAAATCACTAGGAAAACCCATGTTTTATTAGTGTGTTCAGATAGAGATATGTCTACTTACTAAAATATGGGCTCCAATGAAGTAGAAACTTGGGCACAGTAGAGCCTGAAGAAATAGTATGGTCATGGTGTTTATCTACACATTATTCTTCTCATTCTCTCCATCATCTTCCTTCACCTACCACCCTCTTTCCCCCAATCTTTCCAAACCTGTGGACTTGGTGCAGTCACCACCTGTGAAAAGTATACCCTCCAGGCAGAGGCCAGCATTGCCAAGAAAGACAAGATTCCCAGTCTCCACTTAGAAACAGAAAATGACATTGTTAATTGGAGAATGGCGCTGTAGAGCGTTGTGCCAATATTTCCTTATCTGACTGGCCTTTCAAAATTGAATGCACTCACTGGAACCACTGGATCAGATACTGTCACTTTTCTCATTGTGGGGAGATAATTTCAGGACTCTTCAGTCAGTCTCTGGTCCGTGAAGCTTCTATCAAATTTAAAAGAAGGTGAAACCAACCACATTAGTTTCATTCCATTTTATGGGGAGATATGCAAGCCCCATTATGACAGACTACTTTATTTTCCATCGAGAAATTTTCATCAGACTCAGTGCAGAGTTAATCAGCTCATAGACAAAGAAGTTAGTTACTGCAATTCAAGATGAAAGGGGCTGTAAAAATGTGTAAGTATAATAATTAGAAGCATAATATTAATGAGAGTGGAGTTAGCACATTGACCTTCAGTTATTCTACAGGTAAAAACACCAAAATTTGAGAACCATCCTGAGATACAGCAGAAAAAAAGCTTTTCTGCACCTTGTCTTCTCAAAAGCAATTAATTTCCACAGAAGAAAGTATTATTAGCATTCAAAATAGTTTTAAAACAAATATAATAATTTCTAAGGATATTCTGGCCAATGAGTCAAAATAAGCCTTGAAACTTACTAATGACATCATTGTACTCTTTCATAGAGATAGGTGGCAAACATTAGACACCTTATTTGAGCTTTCTTGATGAATAAGTGAATAAACAATGATATCAGTATTTAGTACTTCACCGTGGTATTTAAGTACTTAAAATGTTTGCCACCCATTATAGCAAATTTGGGAGGTAAATACTAAAATATATTACAAAAGAATTTAATTCCACTGTTCAGAAGAAAGCATTTGTTACATAACAAGAAGGCTCATTTCCTTCTAGTCTTTTTTTTCTAAGCATTAAAGGCAATAATAATAATAACTGTGATTATACTCAGTAGTACAATTTTGTATACTACTTATTCTAGTTATTAAGTTTTTCAGTTCTTAACTTTTCTCTTTGGACTGTAAGGATCAGAAACTAATTCAATTCACTTAAAGGAAATAAACCAACAAACAGAAAACAAACACAAAGGAGATTGTACATTCTCAGCCACTCTGGCCTGCATTTGGAACTGAGACCTTTTAGAGGTTGGGGCAGCTCTGGTCAGTTTTTCTCCCTCTTGACTTTGCTCTGTGGTCTCTTTCTTTCCTTCTTTGAATCTTTTTTCTTCTCTTCCTTGCCTGGCTCATCCTTTTCACAGTCTCTAGGATAAGCTTCAGAAGAAGCCAGTGTGGTTGGCGTGATTGTTTATCTCTGCCCTTCTTAAGCAAGAGAGAGACCACTTGTGTGTCACCCCCTGGCTAGTGCAGGGGTCCCCTGCTTGGTCAAGCTCCACCTCTTGTTCAGTCAGTGGCAATGCATTTGTATAATAGCCTGATATGGTTTCAATAAGTGAGGTTTTTTTGTTTTTTGTTTTTTTTTGGTCAAGCCACATTTTACTAAAAGGACAAGTTGAAGGGGTATGTCCAGTATATGCCATTTATCATGTCATCGCAAACTCTTTGGTAACATTTGTTTATTCAGAGGCTATTTGCTGAGTGTCTTCCATGTGCCGACACTGATGTAGGTCCTAGGGATACATCAATAAATAAGGTAGATAAGAATCCTTTCCTTTATGGGCCTAAGAGTCCACTGGGCAGATACCAACAGCAAACAGAATGAACAAATGAAAGAATGAATAGCATAGTGTGCTAAGAAGAAAAACAAAGTAGGGAAAGACATGGAGAAAAACAAGAGAGAGGGAAGGGAGTGTGGGTGTTGGTGTGGGGTGTGGATGGGCGGAGTTGTTTGTAGTTTTGGTTGGCCAGGGAAGTGCTTTGTGAGACTTGACTCAAGATGTGAAGGAATGAGCCATATAATCTAAATTATCTTTTTATTGCTCTGGTTAAGTCATCTTTATAACAATTATTAAAGTTCATTAAACAATGTTCCAAGGGCCATTCAATGCATTTTTGGTCAAATTTTCAACCTACAGACCACTTATTACTCTTCCCATCTCACAGAAGAGGAGTTAAATTGCAGAAAAGGATTGGCTACTTACTTGTGGTCTCTAAGTCAGTAAATGAAGGACCTGGAATTCACAGGTCAGACTCTGGAGCTCTGCTGTTAAATGCTACTTCTGCTCTTCCAGTGACATACTAATTTAAACAAAATCAAATAAATCCACAACTGTATGGAGAAGAATGATAAATGCAACCCAGATTTTTCATCCAGGGTATGCAAAAATAATGCATTTATTAATATCCCCCTCAAATACCTTTTTATGTCTCTTTATATACATCATGACTATACAGCTTTCATCCAAGTAAATCAGTATGGTGTATGATGTGCCATAAAGTCCTTCCCACTCAAAAAATATGGGCATATTTCCAAGTCAGTAAACAGAGCTATGCCATTATTTTGATTGAATTTCAAATATTTTATATATGGATACATAGCTATTTAGTTCCACAGTTTTAAAATTACTGAACATTTATGTTATGGACATCAGCCTGTGGTCATATCCACTCTCACGCTCTTTCTAGTCGTTCCTAACAGCTGATGTGAATTGCTAAAGCTCAATGTCAGTGCGAGTACCATTGTGACGTGGACTAGAATGGAGGACACAACTCCTACAGGCTCCTACAGGAATAGACTTGACTTACTGACTTCTGTAACCAGTGTTTTAGGAATTTTTTAATTCAGAAAGTAGAAATGAGCTCTCTCTTAATCTTCCATTTATAGAATAAATGGATTCCACTTGGGGTTTGAGCAAGTCAGTTTGTGTTAGAATATGGAAATGGGGTTGAAAGTCACCTCTTTGAGAGCATCCAGGTTACCGCTGTTAAGATAGCACCCAGCTCTGTTCTCTGCAGCCTTCTGTCCTTGTCTCTCCTGTTCCCACACTCATGGCACTTGAGTTATTGCTTCACTGGTCTCGTCTCTTCAAGAGATGATAAGATCTCCCAGTGGAAAGCATGTTTCCTTAATTTCTGTGTCTTCAGCAGGGACCTCCCTATTTCCGGCATCTTATAGGCACTTTAAAAGTTCTTTAGAGGAAGAGAAAGGAAGACTTCAAGGGAGGTGAAGAGCAATTTAGCTTAGTTCCCAGACAAGCAATAGGTTGAAATCGAAGGATGAGATAAAAAGCAAAAATCAAGGAGAGAAGAGGAGCTGGAAGACATGTGATACCAATACTGTCAGATGACCAGTATTGTTCCAGTTAAGTGCATTAATGTAATTTGCGAAGAACAAAAATATTTATACCAGGGAAAATATGTCCATTTACTGAACTACAAACAGTATTAAAAAGAAAAACTGACTCTGTAAATTTTACTAGCATCTGTAGGAAGGCTGTTTGTTATCTCTGGCTTGAAAAGCTGTAGTATATTTAATTTCATGCTACTGTGATTATAGCTATTCATTTAAAGTCTTCATTGAGGATCTACCCTGTGAATAGCAATGTATTAAATAACGGACATTTAGAGTTGAGTAATTCAAGCCCCGAGCCCAAGGAGCACACAGTAGAATAGAATATGGGGAGTATGGCGTGGTACAGATTGCTCTGGAAGACTGTTTATTGTGCAGCCTGTGTATTGTGCCAGAGTCTCGGAGGGGCGACTTCTTCGGGAGCCTGGAGGAGGAGCTGCCACGTTGGCAGAGCAATTAATCAGAGCACGTGGGAAGGGAGGGAAAAAGCGGATGAGCTGGAAGGAGGAGGCTGATGCCGATTCTTGGTGGAGTCCATGTATGGAGCTCGGCTTTCTCCTGCAGAGAGATGATGAGAAGCCAGATAAGGGATGACGCTGAGCTGGCTGGAGCCTTTCAGGCTGACTGGAAATTGGTACATTATAGGAGAGGCAAAGACAAATTGGATGGAGCAGCTAGTACTTCTTTATGCCAGACGGCCAGCGTGTGGGGCCAGGAAATAGTAACAAGAAAAGAATGGAGATGCCCAACCCTTGGGTTTCTCTCATCAGTTCAGGTGGACATCTTTGGTACTCTACAAATGAGAGGGTCTGCAAATGTTGGGGGTCCCTCTGAAGCCCTAACTGGCTGCATGAGGCTGAATGGACCTGGGGTAGGTTGTGTGAGGTCCCCCGCTCTCAGGGCCCAAGGGGCTTTAGACTTCGAGCCCAGCCCTCCTACCAGTCTCCTGGAGAAACAGGCCGGGGAGGTAGCTGTCCCTAAAAGAGTGTGTCTCAATCTAGCTCCTTTTGGCATTTGGAAAGTGCTATGACTTGAGCCAAAGTCCTGTTCAATGCACACTCACTGGCTCTGCTTCCTTCCTCCAAACCCCACAGAGCAGAACACATTTTGTTTTCCAGAAAGTAGCATCAGGTCCTTCAGCCATCATGGTGTTCCATAGTTTTACCATCTCTTTCTCCCTTTGCTTCTGTAACTTTACCTGTGACCCTCCTCTGATTGTGTCCTGTTTCTTTCCTTTTTTTTTTTTTTTTTGGTTATGTGCTTTAAACTGTGGGATCCAATGCTGGAATCCAGGATCCAAATTCTCACCCCTGTTGGTATGAAAGTGAGACATCTACAACTTTCAGGAGCTGAGGAGGGAAAAAAATAAGACACTTCTACATTTGCATGTTGGATATAGATCTAAAGAGTGAATAACTTTCCAAAGGCAATTTTCTGTGCAATATTAGCATGTATTCAATTCTGACCTTTGAGTTACGGGCTGGGTGTTCCAGGCCTGGAGGTGCCAGCAGGGGCTGCTAGGGAACACCACCGAGCTTTCCTCCTGTTCTTTTCACTCTCCCTGTTACCTTGTGAAGCACTCTTGTCTGATCAATTCTTTTTCACTTGGTCGGAAGCTTGCAGAGCTGGCCCCAGTCAGATTTCCCGGAGATTTCTAATGAATATCGAGTGACTCCCTGCAAACCCAATAGTCTGGAGAAATGTAGCGTGAGTCAAAAAAGTTCTAAGATGCTGGGTAGCGAGCGAAAGGGAAGAATCTTATCCATAGTTCGGGGCCACCTTCCACTGGGGCCATATTTTTTAATAGCATTCTGGTGGGATAGATTTCCCAAACTTCTGGGACATGTCTCAGGACGAATTATTTTTGCACTTACTCATTTGTTATTTTTGTAAGAAAGGTTTTCATTATTTTATTTTAGGTCCTCCTCCCTTCATTAAATATATTTGTTTGTACTGGAATCTATGCCAGATACTTGGAGTGTGAACAGGAAGATCATAGTTTCTTCCTGATGAAATTCACATTGCACACATGCAGACACACACACACAGACACACACACACACACACACACACACACACACACACAGATTGAGTAGGTATCAGCTGTGCTTAGTACTTTGAAGGAAAAAAGGCTGCAGATATAATACTATTGAGAGATACTTTAGATAGGATGGACAGAGAATGTCATGCTGAGGCTGAAGGGTAAAAAGAAGCTTTACAAAGATCACTATGTTTGTTGACTAGGCTGCTGTAACAAAAGGCCACAATTTGGGCGGCTTGTCTCCATTCCGAAGGCTAGAAGTCTAAGATCAAGGTGTGGGCTGGGTCATCCTCTCTCTTGGAAGGCTCTAGGGAATTCTGCTCCCCACTTCCTAGCTTCAGTAGCCTCGCGTTCCTTGGCTTGTCTTTTCACATTGTCTTCTCTGTGTGTGTCTCTCTATATCCAAATTTCTTTTTTTTAAAAACAAGGACACAAGTCACATTGGATAAGACCCTACTAAATGACCTTATTTTAATTTGATTACCTTTCTAAAGACCCCATTTTCAAATAAGGTCACTTTTTTTTGGGGGGTGGGTGGGAGCACAATTCAACTTGTACCAATGAGGATGGATAGTGTTGTAGGCAGAAGAAACATGTGTTTAGATCCCTGAGTTTGGGGCCTGGGAGCTGGAGAAACAGAAGGCTGGTGGTCTGAGTAGAGTGGGCAGGGGCAGAGTGGCATGGGGCGACAAGGAGAGGGGACTCTGGAAACTACAGAAGCATCAGTATGGATAGCTCATCCACTTTTGCTGCTCACATTTGCTGCAGTAGCTTTTGGGGAGTATAGGCAGAGAGCCCTGTGTTTCATCTTTTCATCTCTGTTGTTCATAGAGTGCAGCTAGGGACAGGAGGTCCCCAATGGTCATGGTGGTTGCTAACTTAGAAAAACTAATTTTTCTTGTAAGTCACATCGCCACTTCTATGTCCCCTGCTGGGACCAGGGACCACAGCCGCCATCCTGTGAACCATCTCCAGATAAAACTGTGAAAGACAGCCGGACATGGACTTTGCACCATGTCAGGGTCCAATGCCAAGTGGCTTCCTCCAGGGGTCACACCATGCTCTTGGCTGCTGGGTTTATGTCAGGAAGGCTGTGTATTTAGTGCAGTGGGAGAAGGCACAGAAGAGGCGGAATTATCATTTCACTTCCATCACATAGTATATTTAAGAAATTGGATTCGAGGTCATTTGTGTCTTCAGTTTGCTCGTCCTGAATCCCCAGGGCTTTTCATGTGAAAAATGCATTTGCATGACTATTTATCTTCCTGATAATGTTTTTTTCTATTTTTTTTTACTCCGTCTTAATCTACTCTCAAGTATGGAAGTTTATATTTCTTATTTTATCTCAGACTCTTAAGTCCCTCACCAGATTCCTTCTCATTGTAGTCATTTAATGGAACTTATTTTGTATTTAAAAAAATTCTTGTATACATTGGCCCTTTAATCCTTAAAGAGCCTTGCATGAAGCTGACGTGTAGAGAATTTAAGTGTAAAAAGGCAGAGGCAATGAGCCTGGTGTTAACGTCATGCGCTGGGAGCTGCCTGCCTTCCACATTAGTCAGTCACTAAACCATCACAGTGTTCTTATCTATAAAATGAGGTGGTGATAGTACCTCACAGAGCTGATATAAACATTAAATAAGTAAATACGTATAAAGGTGCGCATCGTGTGGCACAAAGGTGTGCTAAGTGCTAGTTAAAATCTGGACAGCAATCTCAGCTGCAGAACTTACTATGTGCACTTGGGCAAGTTTTTCAACTTCATTAATGCCTCACCTCCAGTGTTCCTTGGTCAACTGCTCTACTGAAGCACCGTTGTGCCGAATAAAGGAGACAGTCCTTGTTAGCTATTCAGCACTCCCTGTGGCCTAATGAGCATCGTGTGAGTTGAAGTCAGAAAGGGAAATGTTGAGCCCTGGCTGGTAGAACAGTGGATAAGGCACTGGCCTGCGAACCCAAAGGTCGCAGGTTCGATTCCCTAGCCAGGGAACATAACCAGGTTGCAAACCAGGTCTCTAGTCAGGTCTGTGGCTGGAGGCAGGTGAAAGGCAACCATACATTGATGTCTTTCTCCCTCTCTGCCTCTCTCCCTTCCCTTCTTTCTAAAAAATAATGAAATAAAAAAAAAGAAAGGGAAACGTTGGGCATGGTTTTGGAAACCAGGGGATAGAGGTTGGATTTCACTTCAAATGCAGTTGGAAAGTTTTGGAGGGTGTTTGACTAGAGAAGTGATGTGACATATTATAGTTTTAGAGATCACTTAGGGCAGCATTGATTTAATGGAAAGGTTGGGATTGAGAAGTGAGATGGAGCAGCCAGGTGCTATTTCAAACATCCAGTCAAAAATGTGGTGGCCATGACCATGGGCGTTGCAGGGTGGTGGAATGCAGGCAGAGAGAAACGACCTGGTTTAGGGTCTCTTTTCTGAGGCCCGCAGGGGGATGGTACCATGATTGGAAAAGACAGAGTGAGGGAGTGGGAAAGGAGTGACATTGTGAGTTCTGTTAGGTCATTTTAAGTTATGCTCGATGGGAGATGCTGCTTGACTAATAAATGAGTGTTTTGAATGTGTTCTGTGGGGTTTCTTTATGCTGTAGTTCCACCCACCCCCACAGAAAGCTGAGGTTTCCATTGATAGTAACATCGACAATGCATCTGTTGAACTAGAACTAAAAGATCAGCGCCCACCAAAGGAGGAAGAAAGGCAGCACTCTAACAGTGGTGATGAACAGAATTGCAATGGGTATGCATTGGCCATTTTAGCTGCTCATAAAGAAATTTGTGACCATTCATAACCTTTGAACACCTGAAAGTCAGAAGCATTCAGACTACGTGCATCAGAAACAATGTTATTTTTCCTCCTAGGAAGCTGAAATGATGGGCATAAGTAACAATGTCTGTACCCAGAATTTTAAAGCAAATGTTACATGGCCCTTGATTTGAATGGTTATCTTAAATCAAGGATGATAAATTAAAGCACAGCTTCTCGATGGACAGCAGAGGTGTCACAGTGGTGTCTTGTCCACCTTTGAGTCACTGGTGATTGGCACAGTTCTGGCAAAGAGTTTGTGTTTAAAAAAGTGGGTGAAGAATAAAAGGGGAAAGAGGGGAAGAATAAAAGGGAGCAAAGAGCAAGGGGCAGATGCTAAACCATAAGTAATGTTCCTGTCCCTGTGACACCCGGCTTGAGTATGGAGTAAAATCTAACAAAACACATCAAAAACTTGGCAGTACTGGAGTTCACGAGGGAACCTAAGCAGGGATTAGTGTGATAGCTAGGATGACACAAGGTCAAGTACACTAGCAAGCCCAACGCTCAATAATTTAAATTTTACTTAGGAAATTCCCAAGTTTTACAGATGGAAATGTGTTCCCTTCTCCCAAACTCCTATGTTGAAATCTTTCAGCCTCCCTTCCTTCAGAATGTGACCTGATTTGGAGGTATGTCTTTAAAGGGGTAATCAAATGAAAATGAGGCCATTAGGTGGATAGGCCCTACTCCAATGTGACTGGTGTTCTTATGGAAAGAGGAAATTTGGATAGTGATTCAAGTAGTGGGAAGATGAGTTGAAGAGACTCAGGGAGAAGTTAGCCATCTACAGGCCCAAGAGAGGACAGATCCTTCTTTCATTGTCTTTAAAGGAATCAACCCTGCTGACACCTTGATCTTGGATATCCAGCTTCCAGAACTGTGAGATAATAAATTTATGTTGTTGAAACTACCCGGTCTGAGAGCCTTTGTGTGGCAGCCCTAGCAAACTAATACTTACTACACTCAGGCCATGGAATCTGGGTTCAGCAATGATATTTAGATCTCAGGGTTGGAATAGCCTTCCCATGGACATTTGAGTTATATGCAGTTTACCAAAGTCCTTCTCAAATTTTCTGTGAATTGCCTGGAAAGCCTATTAAAACACAGAGTCCTGTACCTCTGGGGTGGTGCCTAAGAATGTGCATTTCTAGCAAGTTCCTGCTGACAACCCGTTGAGGGGCACTGGTCCAATGGCTAGGACATGGTAGATCTTTGCTAAAGATCTAATGAGTTAACTTTGGGAATTCTGCTTTAGATTGTCAGTTAAACAGACAAACAAGTGGTCCCTCTTTTCATTCAGCGATGTTTAGTTGGAGTTACGCACAAGATCTACAGAATTCAGATTTCTTGGGCATGTGTTCAGAATATGTACTTTGATAAAGACCTTGTGTCAAAGAGAGCTGCTTCAGGCAGGGCATGGTTTGAGGCGGAGTGCCTTACCAAATGTACCCTGATGTCATGGAGGAGGACGAGCGCTTGAAGGATAGAAGTAATTGCTGCAACCAGAAATCCGCTGTTGCAAGCGATTGAAACTGGTGGCTGGGGTCAGAGAATGCTCATCCTCTGTGAAGCGGGCTCCCCGTGACTCTGACCCCGTGTTCCCCAGTGCGCTCTGCAGTAGGTGTATCTTTGCTGCATTAATGCAAAGTGAACCTGATGGCAAAGGAGACCACAGCAGTCCTGTACAGGCAGGTTGCAGGCTGTCCAGCTGCGGAACGAGTGGCATGTTTGTTCAGGAGGAAATAGCTGACGTCGACTTTGCTCTCCCCGTTTCTCAAGGACAGAGCTAATGCTGTCTCTTGGCCCTCACTGACGCCAGGGGAGAGTGGCTTCCGGAGAGACGGGTTAAAGAACAGGTCGGCTGGGCATCCCTCCCTCCCTCCTCGTTTGTCATCTTGCTGGCAAGGTGAACTCAATGCCCAGGAATGCCTTCTGACTTTCGAAGAGCTATGGGACACAGAGGTGTGAGAAAAGTCATCCCGGCATTCACAGGATTAGCTGAACGTCATAACCTGATCACTCTGGCTGGAAAGATAAAAGAGAAAGGCCGTGGGCAGGAGTCAAGAGACATGAGACATGAGGATGAATGGGAAGTTTTCTTCAAATACCCAAGTGTGTGTGTGTGTCTAACTCACAAAGGCTGACCTCTTTTCCATTTCAGGGGACTTGCTAAATATGAAATGGGACTGTGTCTTATCTTTGCCTCCCTGAGAAGTAATCCCAGGGACTGGCACAGAAAGATGTTATAAAAAAGCTTTGATGGCCCTGGATGGTGGCTGAGTGGGTAAGGCACCAGCCAGTGAACCCAAAGGTCGCTGGTTCGATTCCCAGCCAGGGCATATAATCAGGTTGTAAGCCAGGTCTCCAGCTAGGTCCATGGCTGGAGGCAGGTGAAAGGCAGCCCTACATTGATGTCTCTCTCCCTCTCTCCCTTCCCCTCTCTAATAATAAGAAAATGTTAAAAAAAACTTTGTTGAATTAATCAAGGCCATTCTGAAACGAATGTAATAATAGAAGCAGCAATTAATTAAGAGAGGCAAAACAGTGTGGCAGAATGAAGACTAGAGTTGTGGACAGACACTAGGTTCTACTTCTGTTTATCTGTCACTTGCTGGAGGGGCTGGAAACAACTTGATCTCTCAGGAACCTGATTTCCATTGGGAAACACAGAGATTGGACCCATTTTTCTCCAAAGTTCTGTTGAATACCCAACAATGAGTAGTAGGACATAACAAGCTGACTTTTAGCTGTGTGAGTCTTGTATATTAACCAATAAGGTACACTTTTTAAAAATTTAATTTTATTGTTGTTATATTAAATCCATCCCCTTTTTACTCCCCTCTGTCCCCTTCCCCACCCACCTACTCCCCCACAAAGTCAATCCCATTTGTTGTCCATGTCCATGGTTCTTCCATACTAGGTTCTTGACTAAACTGCTCCCTTTCTTTGCTTCTTCCTTCCCCCTCCCCGCCATCCCCTTTCCCCCTGCCCACTGAAGACCTATTCACTGTATTCATATATCTGGTTCTGTTTTGCTTGTTGTTTGTTTTGTTCAGTATTGTCCTGTAATGGGTAAGATCTTATGGTATTTGTCTTTCACTGACTGGCTTATTTCACTAAGCATAATACTCTCCAGTTCCATCCATGTTGTTGCAAAGGGTAGGACTTCCTTCTTTCTTTCTGCTGTGTAGTATTCCATTGTGTAAATGTACCAAAGTTTTTTGATCCAGTCAACCCTTGATGGGCACTTAGGCTGTTTCCAGCACTTGGCCATTGTAAATAGTGCTGCTATGAACATAGGTGTACATAGGTTCTTATGAATTGGTATTTCAGGATTCTTTGGGTATAGTCCAAGTAGTGGAATGGCTGGATCAAAAGGCAGTTCCATTTTTAGTTTTTAAAGGAAACTCCATACTGTTTTCCATTGTGGCTGCACCAGCCTGCATTCCCACCAACAGTGCACCAGGGTTCCTTTTGCCCCATATCCTCATCAACAATTGTTGTTTGTTGATTTGTTGATGATTGCCATTCTGACAGGTGTGAGGTGGTATCTTTTTTTTTTAAAAATTTTATTGTTGTTGTGTTACATCCATCCCCCTTTTGCTCCCCTCTGTCCCCCTCCCCACCCACCCATTCCCCACAAAGTCAATCCCACCTGTTGTCCATGTCCATGGTTCCTTTATACTAGGTTCTTGTCTAAGCTGCTCCCCTTTCTTGCCTCTGCTTCCCCCCTCCCCCAACCCCTTTTCCCCTGACCACTGAAGGCCTATTCATTGTATTCATATATTCGGTTCTGTTTTGCTTGTTGTTAGTTTTGCTCATTATTGTCCCGTAATGGTGAGGTGGTATCTTATTGTGGTTTTAATTTGCATCTCTCTGATGGCTAGCAATGTTGAGCATTCTTTCATATGCCTTTGGGCCCTTTGTATGTCTTCCCCAGTGAGTTTTCTCTTCAGGTCTTTTGCCCATTTTTTAATTGGGCTGTCTGTCTCCCTGGTGTTGAGTCGCATTAGTTCTTTATATATTTTGAAGATCAAACCCTTGTCCGAGGTATCATTGGCAAATATGTTTTCCCATACAGTTAGTTCCCTTTGACTTTTGCTGGTGTTTTCTTTAGCTGAACAGAAACTTTCAATTTGATATAGTATCATTTGTTGATTTGTTCTTTTATTTCCTTTGCCCTTGGTGAAGTAACAGTAAACATATTTCTGCATAGGATATCTAAAATTTTACTGCCTATATTTTTCTCCAGGACCTTTATGGTGACACTGCTTATGTTTATAACCTTTATCCATCTTGAGTTTATTCTGGTGTATGGTGTAAGTTGGTGGTCTAGTTTTCTCTTTTTGCATGTTGCTGTCCAGTTCTCCCAACACCACTGTTGAACAGACTGTTTTTACTCCATTTTATGTTCCTTTTCCTTTTGTCAATATTAATTGACCACAGAGTCCTGGGTTAATTTCTGGGCTCTCTATTCTGTTCCATTGATCTATATGTCTATTCTTATGCCAGTACTAGACAGTTTTGATGACAATAGCCTTGTAGTCTAGTTTGATGTCCTGTATTGTGATTCCTCTTACCTTGTTCTTTTTTCCCAAGATTGCCGATGCTATTCATGGGCGTTTTTGGCTCCATATAAATTTTTAAAGTGTTTTTTTCTATTTGTGTAAAATCCGTCATTGGTATTTTAATTGGGATTGGATTGAATCTATAGATTGCTTTTGGTAGTATGGACATTTTAATAATGTTAATTCTTCCCATCCATGATGGGAATGAATGGTATATGCTTCCATTTATTTGTATCTTCCTTAATTTCTTTCTTTAATGTTCTGTAGTTTTCTAAGAAGGTACACTTTTAAGTCTAGATTCATCTGTGTTAGGATATGGAACGTTAGGTGATATAAATGTCTTACACGTTTGGTTCAGAAAGAAGTGTAGTGGTCAGAGCATGGATTATTGGATTTTCGATAGAGCTGGTGTTTGAAACTTGCCTTTATCATTTGCTGGCTGTGTAATACCAGGCAAGTCATTCAGATTCTCTGGTCTTTCACTTTCTTGTTGAAGAAATGAGGAAATTTATAATGTATGATTGTAACTGTTTTTGGCAAGATAGGATTTAAAAATTTTTAAGTTGAATTTATTGGGGTAACATTGGTGAATAAAATTATGTAGGTTTCAGTTGCACAATTGTGTAATGTGTCATCTGTACATTGTATTGTGTGTTTACCACCCAAAGTCAGATCTCCTTCGATGACCATATATTTAATCATCGTAATTTTTCATTTTCCTTGGAAGTAACAGGATGATAAAGTTTAGAGATGTCCAGTGCTAAGCACATTGTTCTCATTCATTAACAGTCATGAATAGATGAACTATTGTGATTTGATACAGAACTGAATAAGACAAAGTCCCTGCATTCAAGGAGAAGGTGGCCTAATAGAGGCAGATTCATTTCCATACTTATTTTCTGTGAACTAAAAGACAGGTCTGTGAGTCCTTCATGATTAGAAAAGTTATCTACTGTCCATATTTTAGTGCAAGGGTCAGGGTGATATAATTCACCCCATAGGCTGGATACACAGTGCCAGCCACAAGGAATTCCACTCACATAGTGCTTAGCTTTTCTCTTCACTGACTCTCCTCTTGGTTCACAGACCTCGCCTCTCATCTCGAGATGTGCTTGAGGAGCAGTGTGAAGAAGGCCGAACTCACCAAAATAAAGACAGGTGGATTGCGTGTCAGGTAAGGAAATGACATCAAAGGCTGTGGTGGACCAGATGGCGAGCAAAGATGTGGGGGAGTGGATGCTGCCTATTTAAACTGGGTCAAGCCTAGCTTTTCTGTGTACACACAGAAAATCCAGTGCAGTGCGGAAAACACTTTTTATTAATACTACTGAACTTATCTAAGTCACACATTATTAAAGACATGGAAAAATAGAAAACACAGGTTTGAACATAAGGAGGCACTGAGGTTTGCATGTGAAATCAAAAAGATTGACCAGTAATTGATGGACAGAAATGACGAAAGTTCACTTCCAGATAACTTTCTATTGGATTCTCATGATAGCACATACTCACTTTGTCATCAAAGTTTTATTGGCTGTTCTTTCTGTGATAGGTACTGGTTTGGGTCTGGATAAGAAGTAGAACAAAATATGACAAAAGTTTATTAAGGAATGCATGGCAATAAGTTATGACAATAAGCAACATGGTTCAATATTAATTACTACAATAAAGGCATACATAGGAATTGAAGGTAATAAATGAAGGCATGAGAGCAGATTTCTCAAAAGACAAATTTAAACATTTGAACACAGACATCTCTCTCTAAATGGACTATTAGTTTTTCAGGTATCTTTATCATAAAAGGTAAGATAATCTTGGTGTGGTTTCTGCTCATTAAGTACAATTTATTAAACAACCCACAGGTTCAAAAACTTGATCCTGTAGAGGGGGTTATGAATATAAAGTAAGAATGGACCTTCAGTCATAGGAGTCTAGATAGTGTGTGTGTCTGTCCCTTCCCACTTCTCTCTCTTCTCTTTCTGTCTCTCTGTCTCTTGATCTTAGATCTAAGAGTCCTTTTCTAGAATGTGTCTGCAGAAATCAGATCACATACATTTCATAAAAATAGCATCTTTAGGATAATCTCCTCCAAATCTGTTTTTGCAGGAGATGAGAGAAGGATAATGCGCAGCTTTTAGAACGCCTGTGAATGAATCATGAATTGTGACTTTTGTGTAACTTGTTTTGTTATGAACATTTTGCGACTGTTAAAAAACAACAACAACAACAGAAACATTGTACTGTTGAAAGGCACAATGGGGGCATGTATAATTTACGCAAAACCCAAACTAAAACATTGCAAGCTTACATCTGATTTTTTCATTACCAAGAAATGTAAAGTCTTTTTAATTTTTCTTTCTAAATGGAAGATACCAGATGTTCATCTATTTCCACAAAAGTCTGTTTTAATTGGCAGTTGTGGTCTCGGAGTAATTTTAAACTGCTACCAGGCTGTCACTTTTGCTTTTGCTGACTTGCATGGAGGGTTAATGCCTCCCCCACTGGGCTGGACTTGCTCTTTCTAGTTGAAACTGTTGGAGTACCTCAATTTATGACACACTTAGAAGAGATTTAAATAGCCCACAGCAATGCAATGACAATGCTTCAGAGTAGAAGTGTGATGGTTTAAAAGTGCTCTGAGCCCTGGCTGGTGCAGCTCAGTGATGGAACACCAGCCTGCTAACCACAGTGTCACAGGTTCGATTCCTAGCCAGGGCACATGCCTGGGTTGCAAGCCAGGTCCCCAGTCGGGGGCTCATGAGAGGCAAACACATATTGATGTTTCTCTCCCTTTCTTTCGCCCTCTCTTCCTCTCTCTCTGAAAAGTAAAACAAAAAGACAAACAAATAAAAAAAAATGTGCTCTGAGATCCAGGACATACATGGGATAGGCAGGGACATCAGAGTAAGAAAGAGTAAGGGCCTTTGGTTAGATTGAATTATTTTAACATACTCATCGAGTAATCAATCATCTCTGCATATAATCTATCAAATTTGATCACTAATGTGGTAATAGAATTAGAACCTTGGTTTTCTGTCAGTTTGCTTGCTTTGTCCACCTTGAGGAATGCAAGGAGACATTTCTATGGCAAATTGGTGTGGCTGCATGTTCAGTCAAGGCACGGATATTGGAAGGGACTGGGAATGGATGAGTGTACAGGGCAAAAACAAACACATGAAGCTGGGAACAAGAGGATCTGGAAATTAACTTGGCTCTTCTACTGGTCAGCCATGTGATTGATGATGTGTTGTGTGAGTTTATCAGTCTAATTTAAAATTTTCAAAAAATCTAACATTTTTGCAATTTACTTTTAAATGAAAAGCAACCCATTGGTAAAATTTTATTTATTTTATTTTTTACTTATTTAAAAATATTTTATTATTTTTCAGAGAGAGGGGAAGGAAGAGAGGCAGAGAGGGAGAGAGACATCAATGTATGGTTGCTTTTCACCTGCCTCCAGCCATGGACCTAGCTGGAGACCTGGCGTGCAACCTGGTTATGTGCCCTGGCTGGGAATCGAACCAGTGACCTTTGGGTTCGCAGGCTGGCGCCTTATCCACTGTGCCACCAGCCAGGGCTCTATGCCACCAGCCAGGGCTCTATGCCACCAGCCAGGGCTTTATTGATTTTAGAATTTATTTGTTTAAACCTTTATTTAAATTTATTCCATGAATTTGGCAGAGTTTCTTTAGGTTTTGCCTATGGTGTTTCATGCAGCGATGCTCACATGGAAGGCTGTAGATGTGTCATGTCCATGATCACCTATCTGGGCTCTCAAGTTTGAGTCATGTCAGAGGGAAAAGAACATAAGGATTGCAGGTGAGAGGACCAACCTGAAACCACACTGTAGGTCTCATATCTATGTGACTTTTAGAAAGCTGTCTAATCTGACCAAGTCTCATTCAACTCTTTCTGAATAAGAATCTTAATGCCTAATAGATGGGGGTGTATTGAATATTAAGTTGTCTGATGTCAGGAGCCCATTCAGTGTTTGGAATGAAGAAGGCAGTAAAAGTCACTTATGCTGTACATACACCATAATCGTAAGGGTTCATTTATCTTTGTAGCCTCCTATGTAGCCCCCTCGCACCTGTTAGGAATTCAGGAAAGGTTTCTGAGTGATGAATAAATATTCCTGAAACATGAAGTGTGAGGCTTGTCTTCAGACTCCAGTGGTATGTACAGTTAACAATTTTCCTGCATTCAGAATAAAGGGTGGCAGTGGGGAGTGACTCTGTGAATTTCTGCCTGCCATACAATAGGCCTATTACGGACCAAAGGAGGCGATCTCAGAGGAAGGCAACTTTCCTAAATAGAAAGAGAAGAAAAAAAAGATGAAAGATCTTTCTTTCAACAAAGAACTGCTAGTACTTAACTTGTCAGGACAGGATTTTGAAAAACAGCATTCCCAAGTATTCCTTTGTAAAAAGCCTTAAAAAGAAGCAACACGAACCTGGTTCCCTCTAGCCTTTTATTATTTCTCATTGAAAACGGCTTGCAAGAGCCTCATTTTAGAAAACTCCACACACTCCTGTGGACATGAAAAGCAAACCTGCTTTTATAAAGCTGATGTTCTGTTGAGTAAGTGAGGGCTCCGCAGTAGCACGGCCAATTAGAGATTCTGGCTGTGTCTGCACAGTGCCCACACAAGGGGAGAAAACGCAAAAAATTCACCCCAAACATGAACAGATTTTTGAAAAAGAGGGAATAAACTCTCACTTATATTGAAGGCAATTACGAAGCATGCATAGCTGAAGTGCTTCTTCCCATATAGATACCACTTTTATGAGAAAGAGAAACGCTTGATCAGAATTCTGCAATCTTTAAATTGTACTGTAATCACCGACATTCCCAGAGATGAACGGATAGGGTTCTTAAGTATCTTGTACATCATCAAAAGATGTTGACGTAGCCTGAAAATGGATGGCTCATCAACTTTTTCTTCAAATATTCATCAAATACTCAGATGCCAGACGCTGCTCAATTTGTGAACAGAACAAAATCTCTCCTCTCTTGGAGGTTATATTACAGCAGCAGTGATTGGAAACCAGTTCCTAGGTACTTTGGAGGGTACTGAACTAGGCCATGGAAGACCTTCATTGTAATGCTAGTCCTTATATAGCAGATGCTTGCTTAATATCTGCCTTCAAAATAAATTCTGCTACTACTGGTTGTGTGATCTTGTACAGATCAACTCGGCTTAAGTTCTCCACCATCATAAAGTATGAATGTTGTACTAAGTAGTCTATCAGCAAGTTCTCAATTTGAAAACCCCATGACGATGTAACTCTGATGGTTTCATTTTTTAGAACCTTTAATTTTGTTTTAAAACATACATTAAACAAATCATACATGAAAGAGCTCTCAGTTCTATGGGAAATACACAGATAAAGTCATGATATTGATGCTAAAATAATAATCTATTAAAGATTAATCCATATCTAATTTCATTAAGTCTCAAGATCAACTTAATGAGTAGCATATTTGAAGTATTATCAAATAGAATGGTCTATGGGAAAAGTTTATTTTGAAGGCAGGCAGGTAAGAATTTTCTTTACAACTTAATGTGAATATTTAGATGCTATTTTCTTTGAACATCAAGCTTTTCATCTTCAAATATATGGTTGTGGTAATGCCTCTCAGGATTTGTTTTATTAATCCAATGATAAGCTACACCGAGAGCCTCCAATAGGTTCTGGCATATAATTGCTGTTTCACCATCAGTTTGGATATTAGACCCTTTCCTTTTCCATTGATATTTTTATTAAAAGGCCTACATTAATGTAGTGTCAGCATTAATTATTTTCTTAGATTTCACTTTGCAAGTAGTCAAATCAAATTTGTTGTATATCTTTAAAAAAATTTCTACAACTTGGTTTCTATTAATAGCTACCCTATTTTTATCTCATTTAAACATCACTGATTATAAGGTGCAGTTGGTCATCCTGGAAACCCTGTGCGGCTGTTGGTCGGGAACCGTAGTCTTGGTGCAGTCTTAGGAGACCTGGACTACCAGATGTAGTGGGAAAAAAAAACAACAGCAACAACAAAAACAGAAGAAACATGTTTTCTCTGATAATTTAACATTTTTATATTCTTTTTTTTTCATTTTTATATTCTTAAAGATCACTCGTAATTACATGATATGGCTAATATAATGTACAAGTAGGCAAGGTTAGTTGTCATCCGCAAATGTTCTCCCATTATTTTTTAGAAAAAAAGTAAATTTGCAAAATCTTTCATACATCCAAGTTTCCCCATAACATATCTAGTACCTCATTACCATCTATTTGTAAGAAAAAGATGATTTATTAAACAATTTTAGAGTATTTTTAGTTAATTTGTCCCAGTTTATATTTCATATGTCATATTAAAATGTGAAATATGGGTCTTTGTACTTTGAGAAACAATGATTTTAAGAATTTCTTATAACTCTTTGGTAGCCTGCAAGCACTTCTACATGGAGGACATTAAGACAAAGGCCTAATTGGGTTATTTTAATATGCTTCCTCTTTGCAATACAATAATAAATGCAGGTATCTTGCCAGCATTAGTTTCTATCTACGTGGCGGCATTTCATTAAGTACAGCCAGACCATTTTAATGAAGTGTCCTTACTTTGCCTGTGTCCTGTCTGAGCTTTTGGACCATCTAAACAAGCACGAAGTCAATTGACTATTTTATTAACTCATTGATACTTGCTCTAGGTCTCTACCTTCTTCCTTAAGTTAGAAATGATCATAAAAAGGTAAATATGTTAGTTTCTTTCATCTCTAAAAAAGCAACGATAACTAATGAAACATTTCAAACAAAGGCTTCTGTGGGGAACCTAAATACAAATAAACAGCGTGTCTGCCATTTATTCTAGAGTGTAAAAACTGACTGCTTGCGGTAGCATCGTATTTGAATAAATCACGTTGTCACGCTGACCTTTATTGATGCACTGCTTCCCAACTTAAAGCATCAATCCTGCTGCTTAAAAGATCTTTCGTTATACAAGACCTGGAGATCTATCGGATAACAAAATAATGATTTGCTATCTGTGGACTTCGTAAATCAGTAATTCAACAAGTAGCTTCCTCCCAACCCCTCACTTCAGTTTATTGACTGTTTGCGATTTCACTTTTATGCAGTTACTGATGTCATTAGAGACCAAATACATGCTGTTCAACTGAAGGGAAATACAGCATATGGCCCTTGGCTTCTCAAGACCATGCGTATTTCTAGGGCACATTTTGATGGCTTATTTTGGCATTGCACTCAGGGGCTAGTATGGAGTGTATTGAGATACAGATAATTTTTTTCTAGACAAATACAGTTTCGCCCAGGTGAATCAGAATGCTTAAACTCAATGGGCTCCCCTGCCTCAATTTTGTTTTGTGTCAGAGGCATTTAACTTCCTTTTAAACTATTTAGAAAACTTATTTTTCTAAGATCATCATTGGAATAAATGGTGTGCTATACATGGAGATTGGACCTGTTCTGGAATATGTAGTAATTGCATACAAAACAGACATTTTAAAAATGAAGGTTGGTGAAAGGCCTTCTATGTCCTCATTCTCTCTCTTTTTCAAAAATACTTTATATATTTTTAGAGAGAGGGGAAGGGAGGGCGAAAGAGAGGGGGAGAAACATCTATCAGGTGCCTCTCACATGCTTCCAACTGGGGACCTGGCCCACAACCCAGGCATGTGCCCTGACTGGGCCTTTTCAGTTTGCAGTCCCAACTCAATCCACTGAGCCACACCAGCCGGGCCTGTCCCTGTTCTCTTGCAACAGTTTTTATTGTCAGTATTTTCCCAATGGGGAAGGGTATTTAAGATAGTGGTTTTCTGAGGACTCAGGACTAGGACATGGAAGTCCTATATAGGAATTCTGATACTGTTTATTAACAAGCTGTGTTATCTTAGACAAGCAGTCATCTTACTGAAACCAGCTTCCACATATTTACTTTTGAATATTTAAGTTAATTTGTTATTACATTTACTGGGGTAACATCGGTTAATAATATTATATAAATTTAGGTACACAGCTTTGTATTACAACATCTATATACTTTGTCCTATGCTCACCACCTGAAGTCTGGTCTCCTTTCATCACCTTGTACTTGACCCCAATTCCCCCATCTGCCATGTCTCACTTTAGCGCTAACGTTGAGGATCTGACAATATTAGTTATAATCATGGTCAAAGTTTATTACTGAGCCCCTAACCTGGTACAGGCAGGTATCTTACGGATACTACCTGTACCTTGCGCAAAGGCCCTTTAAAATCAGTATCATCATCATCACCCTCTTCGCCTTCCAGCCAAAGAGACTTAGGGATATTTTGCAGATTGCTTAGGGCTGCCCAGGCCGACAGGGGAATGGAGATTGAGATCAAAGGCCACCTCGCTGTCCCCCACTTGTCCCCTGCTGCCACCGAGCTGCTTCTCCACGAGGTTAGGCCCATGGAAGCGCAGCACGGGAGCCACAGCTCCAGACGGAGGCGCTGCTGCGGCCTTCTAGCCCTTAGAGTGATTAATAGTCACCATGAAAGGCAGGACCTGACTCCCAGAGGTGATGCTGCCCTTTCCTTGAATGGAAGTTCCACAGTGCCATTAGACAGATAATTATAGTGAGACTTTTCAAAGGCAAATGTTCGCCACCGTCTTGGTGCCTGGCCCTGCTCGCGCTCCAGGACGCCGCCGCCAGTCTACGACACCGGTCTACGATGCTGGTCGATTTCCCTTTGCCCCGTGCTGCGAGCAGCTCCCTTGTGAACGCCCTTCTCAGTTGTGACTTCATTGTCATTTGAAGCTGCTGGCATTTCAGCCTCCGCGCAGGTCTCCCCAGAAAGTTCAAATGCCTGCACAGCCAGGAAAAGACTCTCCTAAAACCTTCTGTGGTTGTCAGAAGGCAGAGCCCCCCACCCCTCCTCCTCTGCCCATTCCCCCCACCCTGCCCCAAAGGAAGACTTAATTAATAGACATGCTCAGAGCCTTTTGTGACCAAACCCAGAGGTCACAATAAAACTGGGTCTGATTGACTTGAATCTTTCTATATTCTTTATTATGATCTAGTCATGAATTCAAATCCTACATGAAAACCAAACTCCATCTTATAAAATGCACACATGTTATTTCCTGACAAAACAGAAAGGTTCCGTGAAGTTCCACAAAATGCCTTATAAAGTACAATAGAATACAATACTGCTACCTAAGGCTGGGGAATTACCCGACCCTGGTTTGCACCCCTGCCCTCCACCTCTCCTCTGAATTTCCTGTGTAATGTCAGTGAGTGCAACCTTGGATCCTGAGGGTGGTGGGAATATTTGTTTCTCTAACAAGAGGTTTTCCTCTCCTGAAGACCCTTAAGTTGACTCTGGATACTTGAGTCATTTTCTTTTTCTACCTTCTTCCACTGTTGAAGTCCATAAAGCACACGGAACCTTTATGAAAAATAGACTGTGATCCAGGCGTGAGGTATCAAAAGAAGATTCCTGGGTTGAATGTAGATGTGGGCAATTTCCTCTTTGTACCCACATTTACCATGTGGTGTACTGCTTTGCTATTTATTAAACTGAGTTGGTGGGCTGTGCCTCACTATTGAGGTCAAATGAAGATCCAGCCACTCACTACACAAAGCTAACAGGTACATTGAAATTAAAGTAAGAAGCCTGCTTGTTTGGGGGTGTAGGCAGGAGGATTGTGTGTTCCTATCTGTCCTCGTCTACAAGTAAGTACAGGCAGTGCAGTCTGTGAATGGATTGGGTTTTTTAAATGGTGCCAGGAAGAACAAAGACTTCACACTTTGTTAACTGCTCATAAGTTAAAGCAAAGAGGAAAAAAAAAATTCACACGAAGAAGGAAAGAAGTAAGTGTCCCGTCTGTTTTTTCCTAGATGAAAATGAAATTGTTTGTCAGAGCTTTCAGAGTTAGTTTCCTTGCTTAGTTGTTTGTGATTTTTCAATGCCAATGCTTGGAAACATGGGTTCATTATTGACTGTTGAACCATCACTAAAAATACTCCACTGTGCCCTGATTACATTTCCAAGTGCTTAATGGCACCAAATAATGATTTTTCAACACCAGTTGAGTTTCTATCACTATAGCAGACATCAGGTGATACTTAATAGAGAGATTTTTATTTAATTAATTCACACCAATGTATAAATGATTAATATTCCCTTAATGTTTCAGGAATAGTTAACTTTTAAAGATGAATGTTCATGACCATGGAGGGCTTGCCGGCGGTGCCCAGTTAATTAGACCCGGAACAAAACTGCAGAAGGTATTATACACAAGAGGACACTATCACTTGAGGTCATTTCAACCTGGGAAGTGGGTCAAACCAGTTTGCAATAACTTGCTTCATTTATTCAATCAGAATGTGTTGTATGAGACAGTGAGTTCACAACAGAGTATACAAAACAAATATCCCCTATTTGTAGCTGACAGAACCTTCTATCTCCATGTAGAGAAAATAAATCCTTAAAATAATGAGCAATAAGGGCAATTATACTGATATCAGAAGATATTTGGCATATATTTAAAAGATTTTTTTTTCCTTCCAGACAATTTTTTCTGCTTTCTCAAGTTAAGATGAGCCTCTAAGGATGACCAGGAGGCTGGCCATGTAAAGAGAGTTGCTAATGGGGGTGTGGGGTGCGAAATCTGTGTTAGTCAAAGGTGCTCTATAAATGAGGGTCCCAGCAGGTAGCTCTTTGCACAGGGACTGTGAAAGGGACTTGAGTGAAGAGAGTATTTGTGAGCCTAATAGGCTAAAAGGGAATGACTGTGATGAAGCACCCTCAGGCTGAGTAAAGCTGGGAGCTCTCACCACCTTTAGGTCTGAAGGACAAGAAGGAGCACTTACCTAAACTGAACGCCATGTGAGTTTCACCAGAGAAACACAGCCTTGGCAGACCCCATGGGCTGCGAGGGAAGGGGCAAGGGAAAGAAGTACACTGACCTCTGTCCTCCAGTTTTCTGACAGTCTAGTGTTTCCAATGGGAAAAGCCCCACGGAAAGCCAGAAGGTCTGGGAACCCATACTCTGAAGCAAGAGAAGGGTGAAGGGGGAAAGCAGAGGGGTAAAAATAGAATAACCAGCATGGACATGAAAATGAAAAATGTCACCGTGCATTTTCTGCTGCTGAAATGCGAAGTGAGAGGAACAAAGTGGTGAGAATAAAAGACAGCTGTGATCTTTTGACTCTTTCACTGGAAACTTTTTCTTACATCGCATCACCTTCTAAAGAAAGCTTTTAATGTGTCATGGAAACCCAGTAGCTTCAAGCCCCCTCTCAGCTTCTCTAGACGTATAGATGATTCTAGAAGCCCACATGAGAGGGGAAGAGGAGCTCGCCTGGAGGCGAACAGACCAGTTTGTGGTCTAGAAGAAAAACGATGGCTGCTTGAACTAAGGCAATGGAAATTAAGAGGATAAAGGAGATAAAGCTTTGAGAAATATGATGGAAATAAAATCACTGACACTTGAAATATGGCAAAGTAACAGCCAGGCAATAAGGGGGATGACTGGATTTCTGGTTTTATCTGTTAGCAGAGTGGAGCTGAGAAAAAATTAAATGAAAACATTGAATAAAAGGGGAGATTTTGCAAATGTCCATGGCATATGGGTAGCAAATAACCGATGCTCAAGCAGAGTAAGCATGACACGCTGGTGGAGATTTGAGTTGGGATGTATGTTAGAGAGGCCCTTGTCCGAGGCTCCGTGCCTTGTGCACGTTCCTAGGACTCTCAGTAATTTGGAGCTGGTGGAGCAGAAGAGGCCATGAACAAGAGAAAGGAAAAGTAGTCTCCCAATATGAGAAGGATGAGGAGAGGGAGAATGGGGAGGCTCCTCTGGGGTGTATCAGTTAGCAAGCCATCGGTGACCTTCGGAAAAAGTGACGTTGCGGGCATGGAGACATGACCATGGAGGTTTGAGAGATGAAGGAGAGCTTAGGACATCGAGACGATGAGCGTGGACAGTCCTTTTGGGGAGTTTGGGTGGGTGGGGAGGAGAGATCGATAGGGGAAGGTAAAGTCAGAGCAAGACTCGAGGAAGAGGATGGACAGTGGAGGGAATGAGACCTGCTAATCACTGACAAGGAGGGACAACCGTGGGAAGCACATTTGAAGTTACAAGACCGAGGATGCTGAGTAGATAAAGATTTGCACTGAGTCGACTTATCACAGTTCCATGTAAGTTAAGAAGTCGAGATTTCTGTTAGGTATGTAAGTTTTTTATTTGTAAATTGAATGTCCAGATAGTAATATAAATCACCCCTGAACGGTGAACTTGTTTCTAGGTTATTCTTTCTCTATACGTTCAAAAACATGTGGAAAGCAATTAGAGGCATATTTATAGAACAAGCAACTTATTATTAATTAGTAGTAGCAGCAGCAGCAGTAAGCGTAGGCAGCCAAAGTATGGTAGTGACTTGACTAAGATACTACAGATAGTCCGTGTCAGACAAGGTCTAGAACTGACAGCTGCCCGTCCTAAGTGTGCTGCTCAAAATTCCTTTAACCTCTATGTCAGAATCAGCTCAGGGTTTACTGACCAAACCACCTCTCACCCTCTTTCAGGCATTAGTGTGTATTTACTTTTCTTGTACATAGATTGACTTTAAAAAGTTATTTTAACAAGTTGGCTTATTAGAAACATAAAGCTGTGTTACCCCATTCTACGCTGGCCACTTAAATGTACAAACAGTGTCAGATTGCTTATTATTGGGATCAAGTCCTGGTTAAGAGTATCAGCTCTATAGTTACGCTGCATGGGTTCAAATGCTATCTCAGACACTGAATAGAATTAACTTTGGGCAGTGATTAACTACCCTCAGTTTCATCTTCTAAATAGTAGGGAGAACATAATAAATTGTCATAACCATGGGAGGAATAAAGAGTAAATGGAATGAATACAACTGCCGTATTCCTGATGAAAGGAGAAAAAGTGGGTCGATGTTCATTATTGCTTTCTATCATTGTAACATTGATGACGTACCAGTAGTGGTGGTATTACTCAAGTAATAATTCAATTAATAATTTACTTAAGCAACGAATTCATTCTCATTAAATAGTCACCCTCTGACATGTGTCGATATAAGGAATGTACAAACCTGTAAAGAGAGTTTTTATGAGTTTATTTGAGCCAAAATTGACTCTTGCTGGGAAGCAAGATCTCAAATGTGCAGGAGAATGACAGCTGCAGTTTCTTTTATACACTTGAAATTAAGGAGGGAACCATCAGGAAGATTGCATGACGGTGGGAGAGGGCAAGAGATGATTGGATGAGGATAATTAATAAGCTTATGTGCTTTCTTGAGGGTAGGGACCCTAGTTCAAAGCTGTGTTCATCTAGGTCCATAAAACAAAACCAAAACCAATGGACAGGGCCTGCCTAAGTGAAAAATAAACCTTTTACTAAAAAGGTTATGTGCCTGAGGCTTGACTACCCACCTGCCAAGTTAAGAATTTATGATCAGATCACCGTGTAAGGTTACTTTCCATGGAACC
Source organism: Noctilio leporinus (assembly GCA_004026585.1). Lineage (NCBI taxonomy): Eukaryota > Metazoa > Chordata > Mammalia > Chiroptera > Noctilionidae > Noctilio > Noctilio leporinus. The sequence continues at coordinate 1,092 of PVIW01004013.1, read as the reverse complement.
TTTTTTTTCCATACACATGTGTCACATAGTTCATATTCCAAGCAGGCACCCCCAAACTGGGCACAGAAACAGCCAGCCACAGTAATAAGGTGCAATAGCAGACATAGAGCTAAGATACAAGTCCAATTATTTATTGATATCATATTAGAAGAGACTTTCTTTGTAATATTTGGTAACATTTATCACCTCCCTGGCCTGCCTGAACCAAGGAGGAGGACTCCATACGCCGAGGTGGGAGACTCAGGGGCCAGCCTGGAGTCCTGCTCGCTGGACGTGGTTTTCGTCCTGCTGGCTAATGCTAACCTGCTTGGGCAGCTGAAATGGGCTTGTCCTCTTCGCACCCTTTTCAAATGCCAGTGTCTGTTGAGGTATAAGTTCTACGTTCATGACTTCATATGCCCTTATCGCTCATATCAAAATGTAAGTGACCGTGGGTATTAAATTGTTTGAATTTGTTTACAAAATTAACCTGCATATCTTTTCACTTAGCAATATGTATTTAATAGCTTATCTGTTCTGACTGAAATGGGTATTGACTGATGCCTTATCTCCCTACATCCTGTGGGTTTGTGGGGGTGGGTTTCTGCAGGAGAAACTGTCAACTGAAAATGAGAAAGATGACAGTAAGCCTTTCTGCATGGTCCTGGAGTTTGAGACATTACGTACCCTATTTGTCTGAAAAAGATAAACTATGCTTTCCATCTGATTTTTAAAAAGGTTCCATAGATTATAGCTAGGCTAAAGTGATTTGTGTTCTATTATTTGAAATATTTGATAACATACAATAAGTGTAGAAAATAATCATAGAAATAGCCAGAAAAGTGAGTGATGGAGAGCTCTGGAGGACTTTATTCAGAGCCAGACACATCTCTTTAGAAGAGAATATGCAACACAAACTTGCCCAGGCTTGCTTTCTTCTTTTTTTGTTATTATTATTATTATTTTTAATTTTATTGTTGTTGTATTACATCCATCCCCTTTTTGCTCCCCTCTGTCCCCCTCCCCACCCACCCAAAGTCAATCCCACCTGTTGTCCATGTCCATGGTTCCTTTATACTAGGTTCTTGTCTAAACTGATCCCCTTTCTTGCTT